>MJUU01062086.1:77066-87365 GCA_002080025.1 Modiolus philippinarum
GGTATTTCCGGTGTATGCCGCCATTTTGAATTTTGCCTTCAATGCATAATTTGGCGTAATGATTTATATCCCAGGATATAGTAATCATCATTTGGTGCTTATCATTTTTGAGGATACAAAGTTGAACATTTAAATCAGTTCACCAATTTGACGAGTGGTAGTTAGGTCAGACTTCTATCCTTATATGGACACTAAATGGTGCGATGAGTGCTAATAAACTGTCTGCATGTTACCCAAAAAAAAAACTGGTCTGTTGTGACCCATTGCTAGGTTCACCCCTCAAAGCATTCCTTTACCCTTGGCAATTACAAATTTAAGCCCCATAATACTTTTCTGATATCATAATATTTAAAGCATCAAGGTTTAATTTCTATCCGATATATCCGGAGTCCGAGAAAACTGATCAAAATTCGGTTCTGATATTCACGACTATTTTAGTGTCGTATTTGCCCTTTTTACCCAACTTCTTTACCTTTTTTTTGTCTAACAAAGGATTGGTGTCCAATACTTTTTCTCTGTAACAAGAGGCTAACATGAGTGATGCAGAATATATATTGAACTGTTTAAAGACGATCTGATACACAGATAGTAAAAGTATATGGTATGTAAGATAAGTGTAACAATATCGGTGACCTGACTTATTCAGGTAATTTAGACCGTTGTACCTGGTTGACGTATCAAATAGACCTAAATATTGGACAGTCAACGAAAAGTAGGTAATTCACATTTATTTACCTTATAAAAGTAAGTACACTGCTTTACTTTTTAACTCATTTATATTGTAAATCTATAATCTGCATATGTTTTGAATACTTAATAGACTAATACATGAAATATTTTGGCAAATTATCAAAATTGTCTTCCCTACAACATGTAAACAAGATATGAAATTCATTTCCTATTTCATTCATTAGAGTGAGTTCTGATCATCTTGAATTAGCTGAATTACTGAAGAGAAATGGACTGCTTTGAGTGTTATAGGAATGAAATGTTTTTTTTATGAAATTTGCGTGTGAAATACTGCAATAACACGGTGATAAATCTTATTCAAATAACTTTCTTTGTATAAAATTCAAAGATGCAGCGTCATTTCGCCGTGACTTTTATTCATATCTTGGATCATTTTCAAAATGCTCAAATGTTATCAAAAATCTTATAACATGTTCTTTGGTATGTATACTTTCTACGAATAGAATTATTTTATGCCATAATTTTAAAAGTTTTCTGGCATATTAGTAGTCAAACATGGCCTTTTGTGTCCATTAAAGACATTTGACAGTGTTAAGGAAGATGATAAAGACAACCAAAGAGTTTATAAATATTTGCCCTTCCAAATGGCTATTAGTTTAGTTTGGTTCTGGAGGTGCTATATCGGGACAACAAATTTGCATTCAAGTGCGTGAGTTCGGTGTCTGCAACTTTTATCAAAGAAGTATGAAAATCCACTAGAATTAATTTTGTAATGATAATGCATGTAACAGACGACCTGTTAAAACAGTTTTGGAGAAATTTTATAAAAATCCCAAAATTAGTATGCTGAATGAAATAAATTAACGGGAAAGTGGCCATACTAACAAACAGTGTTGTCTGTCTATTTGATGTCAATATTTACTCCAGGCATCGTATGTCATAATCTAAGTTTATTTAGCATCCTCCCATATTGGGGTTTGACGTAAAAGTCCTGGTTTTCCTGACTTGAGAACATACTCATCCAGAAATAATCATTTTTCATAAAATAGAATAAAACGGAAACATATGCAATAGCCGAAAACACAGTTCCACAATATACCGAGGAACTGCACAAGAAAAAAGTCCCCAATGTCCATTGTCCTTGCAAGTGAAAATCTTCCATAGACAGTTAATGCATACTGCCTCCAACAACTAAATACAATGGAATGTTTATTTCATCAATGTATCTTCATTGTAGAATCATCTTTCAATTCTAAAAACTTCAAATATTAACATAATATCCATCATGTCCATTTCACCATACATATCAGTGGGTCTTCCAGTGATGGTCTTTTTATATGAAAACGGGAGAGATGCTGGTCGTGCCAAAAGGAGTGCTCAATTTACTAGTTTGAACTGTGTTTTAGCCTTGATTTATACATTTAAGATATAGATGAAGGTTCTGTGTGTTTTATGTCTTTTAAGGCTGGAATCTCAGAGTATACATATGTGATGTTATGATTCATTTACATATATCATGTATATGAGCGATATTCCGAACTTTTTACAGTGAATCTATATGTACATAGATTCTTATTAATATCAGAGACATTTAAGTTATATGTTTCTGATGATATAGAGCAGTAAAATTTTTAAAAGCGTAGGGTTTTTTGTGTATCCAAGTATAAAACGTTCTAATTGTTGTATTTAAATGTCTATCAAATACACAGCTCTGTAGCTTTTATAGAATCTTTATACAGGTAAACACAATTATGCATAAATTTGTTTAATGTGATTTTACAGCCTAATTATCCATTCTAATGTGTAATACATTTATTAAACTATTATAAAAGACGTACATACAACTGTACTGTATACAAGTGTATACATTTGTACAAGTTAAATATAGGGCTAAAGTGCAGGTAAATGGATCAAATCAATTTACACATAAATATACTATGTAATTAACTTAAAATAGATCTCATAGCAAGGCCTTTTATACCATAAAACTGTGGTACAATAATTTAAAAAACACACCAAAAATGCAGGACATTTAAGATTAGAGACAGTGCACGGTGCAGATCGATATTTAAACTCAAATTACATGATGAAGGTAAAGGATTTACCGAAAAATACTCACCTAGCGAAGGCATTGTCTAGCTAAATGTCGAAAGTTGCATTTGTTTACAAAACAGAGTCAAGATCATTGACGTGTTTGTTCTTTGCACATATAAAAATTCAAAAGCAAAGACGGAGAAAACACGTGTCTTTATGCGTTGCGATTCACAAATTGCACAAAATCCTTGGACAAAACCCTCCCTAAAACACACAATGATTTGAATTTATGTATGTTTAGTAGCTTTGATTTTTCTTAAATGATTTACTTTTGGAACTGAATGACGGAATAACAGAGGTTTAGTCTTTGACTCTTCCGTGAATATACGAGCGTCAGAGAGCTTAACACGAAGAGAGGGATAATCAAGTTCCTATAAATTTACGGTGCATTTCATTTGCGCGAATCAGCCTTTTAATTGCACGAAAATAATCGGCTTTCAATTGCACGAGAAAACACATTTCATCTGCGCGAGTTTTTTTTTTACATGAAATTTACCTGTAAACAACCTGTAATTTTATTACTTATTTAATATTACAGCTGGGTAACCTGTTTCGTCAGCCAGCACTTATTCAAAGACATTTATTCTAGGAATATCTGAAATAAATGCATATCAATATCTTCTGTTTCCGCTGCCCGTCGCGATGAGGTGGAAGTTGGGTTTTATGATCTTTTATTATATTTACCCGGTGAAAAAAATATTATGTAATATATTTTATTATAGTTGGACTTATATTCTGTCGCATTATTATAGACCTGTGCACTTAGTCTTTATAACATTTTTAGGACTATTTCATTCTATATTATATATATATATATATATATACTGTGCACCTAGTCTATATAAAATTATTAGGAATTTTTTTCTTCATTTTCCAGAGAGATATACAATCATGCAGAATAATATAAATTGGTTTAAAAAATTCCCTTGAAGATTACAGGTAAAAAAACTCGCGCAGTTGTAAGGCACTTTGATCGCGAAGTTGAAAGTTATTTTAATCCCCTAATTCGCGCAGTTGAAATGCGCCCTAAATTTAGAATATTGTTAAGTGGTCAAGAAATAACTTACAATAATCAAACCTTATAGACACACAATTATTAAAAGAAAATACAGAAACTAAAAATTCGGTCACATATTTAGACTTATTTCCAGAAACTGCACACCATGGAATACCATGGAATGCTTAAAAGTAAATTAATGATAAATGTCAAGATTCCTATATTTAATTTCAAATTCCTAACTTGTAACACCTTCTTGCCCTTGTACCCAAGCAATAAAAGGACTTTAAAAAACAGTTGTTTATTTCGAAGCAGAAAACTTCTATCCGAAGGACATAAGGAAGAATGCTAAAAATAATTCTAATGCACTTATGTTTGTTACGCTAATTTTGATTGGATAGCGTCAGAATTTTGAAGGGGTAAAATCCATGATTTACCGTCGGAGCCAATAGCAACGTAATGGCGCAGACGCAAACCAAATTCCTGATTTAAAAATCGCGGATTTGCATTAGAATAGAGATAACCATGCCGTATTTTAGGATCTTCAGGGGTAAATCTAAGAATTTAGTGTCGCAAACATCCGTTTTCCGGCTCCGCTAACGCGTCGCCGGAAAGCTCAGTTTGCGACAGTAAAATCTACGATTTACACCTTCAGATTCTAAAATACAGTATGGTTATCTCTTAAATTGACACTCCGTAAATGCTGCCACCACGATCAGAGTTGGTGGGGTCGTCTTGAACTTAATATGAGGTATAAGCACAGCTCATTGTTGAAGGCCTCGTGGTGACTTCAAGATGAAGTGAATAAAATGTTGTTCCATTAATAACTTCTATCATGCATTTGTGAAGACTTTGTCTCATGTGCATTTACTCCATATCCTTTCATTGTTTATTGGTGGACCAATACAATTCAACAGTCTGTCAACTTGTGATTGATTAATTGACATTATTGACAAGATTCTTTTGTTACTTAATACTTGGATGATCATTTCTTTTAACTGTCTACTACCTTTCAATAGAGTTATATTACAAACTAGGCCGATGACAAACGCGATGACTTCACTTTTCCAATAGCCAACTTCCCTTTTCTTTGTGGCAACATTCCAAAAGTACCAGCATATGGAGTTTACAAAAATGTTCATCTCACAACACATTCGCTACTCAAGGGCTTGTGGTCGTTACAGTGACTTCCTTGATAGAGCTCAGTTGCTTACAAACAGACTACTTAAGTAAGAGTACGACACCAAAAACTTAAAGTCATCACTACAGAAGTTTTACGGTCGACATTAAGATCTTATGGATCGCTATGGGACTAGTATTTCCATGATGACAACAGATCTTTTCTTCTACAACTGAAGTTTGTTTTTCCTCTATCAGATTTGACTTTACTACGTGAGTGGACATTTCCAACACGGCGGGGGTCTTTCCTCTATCAGATTTGACTTTACTACGTGAGTGGACATTTCCAACACGGCGGGGGTCTTATAAGAAGCAGGATATGCTTACTCTACCGGTTCATCTGATCTCACGTATGGTTTTTATTGGGTCCGTGTTTTTCATCTGTATGTGTGCCTTCATTTTTATTTTTTGTCCCGTACTCAAGTGGTGTCCTTGTTTCCTAGTGTTTCCGAGGTTGCCATTGTCCATGGATTGTTCGTTCTTTTAACTGACGGTTCGGTTCTCACTTACTTTTCTATAGCAGTTGATGTTGAGTTGTTACCGGACACTACCGCAATGAAATGGGACGTTTGGCATGCCATAAAACCGGTTTAACACACCATTTCTTTTGAAATGCCTGTATCTAGTTGAGACCATTGCGATCGACAATTTTCCGGTGGTTATCACCTAATTTGTCTTTTGTCTCATTTGTTTCGGCTCTTGATAATTGTGTTCGGTAATTTTGTTATTAAACCCATTTATACAAATATAGCATGGCAATGGGTTCATTACATGGATTCATAGACATGACAACAGCATATTGACCGAGGATGTAGTTCGAGGTCAATATACTATAATCCATGTCTTGACCGAAGTTGCCATGCTATATTTGTATAATGTCAATTCATCAAGTTGCTATAATTGTTTTATTATTTTTTGACACTATTCTTGTTTTGATAAGCTTGTACAACGTTCCATGTGTTAGCATATTAAATATGTTGTAAACCTGACGTTTCCAAATATAGAACTTCATTACCTATTTATGGAAATAACGCGTTTACACTATATCTATAGAACGTCATGACCAACCAAAGCGCACAAATAAAATCATAAAATAACAAAAGCCCATATCTACCATTGTGTCATTTCATGCTCGACCAGAAAACCGATTCTATTTGTAATCTTCCAATATCTAAATTTTTGTAAATTTTGTTAAAAGCAAACGAGTATCTCCCTCATGCAAAGCTCTGTCCTTGGTTGATTTTTTCTTTACATTTAGATCATATTGGTTATTTGTTCTCTATCAGTTTTTAAACATCTTTCAGATTATAGTCTTCATCTTTATTGTAGAGTTATACTGCGTTATGATTTTTACCCGGGTTCTCTGTCATATGTGATAGAAAGCTTTTGTGACTTTGTTACTAGTTTTACGTAATACTGAGATGAGACATTAAGACGGTCCAACAAAGAAATAAATAAAACTACTTTTTTGTCGTTTAAACAATAACTATTTGTATACTTGTATATTAACGAGTAAAATATGTTCAAAACAAAAATGATACAATTTGGTTGAATGGGTCTTTAATCTATGGTCGTTTGTTGGGTAAGTTAAAAGTAAATATAACATTATCCAAGCTGAAAAATTATTCATAAACTAAAACACTGAACTTACTGAATTTACTAGACATTTCATTTGAATGAAAGAAATTAAGTTTACAATAAAAACTACAGCAAGATAGATATTGTAATTTTTCAACCTTAATCCGAAAGGTTTACTAATAAAAACAAAACATAGGATATAGCATAGTGAAACAAATAAAACACAAAAAGATCTTCCGGGGACATCACATGCACTAAAAAAATCTCTTTTTTTTCCCTAAATCATATACTTAGAAAGAATTGAATAAGACTGTGAAAGTTTCGCGCCTGTTTAGCAAAATAATCTATACATTTAGATATATAGAAGAATTAAATACAAGATTAAATAAAAAACTACCAAAGTTTCTGCTTATGGAAATTACCACAATTTATGTTTTACGAAAGGATATGGAGTAAATGAACACGAGACCATAACACATATGTTAACTCCAACTGCAATAGTTTTACTGACCATTTCGGCAATTAATTCCTCATCAGCAGCACTAGTAGACCGAATTCTTCTGCCTCTATGGTGCAAATATTACCTATTTATCGTTTATGTTTTCTATTTGGACTTTTATTTTTATTTTTTAATTCTTGCTGTTGCCCCATAGATGGCAACAGCAAAAATTAAAAAATAAAAATAAAAGTCCAAATAGAAAACATAAACGATAAATAGGTAATATTTGCACCATAGACGCAGAAGAATTCGGTCTACAGCACTAGAACCCAAACAAAGGAAATCCATAATTTCAAAAAATGTTTAAAATGCATAAAACCAAACGAAATCCGAATAATCTGTAATATCAAATATAGCTAAGGACAAAACTACGATGGATGGTGTTTAACCTTAGGATGTCTCTTCGTTGCAGATTCAATCGAAAAGTTTGGAAGACTATAATCCAAAAATTGGTTAAATCTGATAGAGCACAAATAACCAAAAAGATCTAAATGGAACACCGAAATCACCTGAGGACAAAGATCGAATGAACGGATTTTTCACCTGTCTTCTCACCTGGTGTAAAACAACAAATGACGTTTATTTATGTAATACACATATATTTTCTCCTATTTATAAAGGTGTGCATATCAAAACACTTGTGAAGTATAATACTAAATTAACATATCATATCCGTGTCTTTCACTGAAGTTATGAAAAAGGAAAACTCGCATCAATGAAGAAGACAAAGTTACCCGAATTCACAACATCAGGTGATAAAATTGAGTTTATAATACAAAAAATACCGAAGTTGCATAAAAACAATTAATTTCGTTATGCTGTACACGTGTTTCAAGGAGTAACCTCTCATCAGCAGCATTAAAATCAAATAATATGGAAAACCATAATCCAAAAGTTGTCCAAAAAGAAATACTCATTTCCAAATATATCGAAAATCATAAATTTGAAGTTGCACATATACTTGCCCTATCTATCAAGATGTTCCTGTGTAGATGGTAACTCAAAATTTATTTTACTAAGACCAAGTTAAGCCTTTTGCCATACTCGTCTGTTGTTGCGTGCCCTTTGCTATTTACTTTCACTATTAGACCTGCGATAAATGTCTAACCTACAAAACGTTTCCTAAATGCAATTTCCAAAATAAAAATGTACTACTTTTTCGTTCATGTGAATGCTGGCGTTGTTAGGATAATCATCGTTATCACGGTAACCCCAAACTGCGACAGTTACTCTTTATATAGCTATAAATATATTTGTAAAGAAAAGATATTTTATCTTTTCTTGAAGGATTAATAGGAGATGTATTAACTCTACACCAAACATGTCAGAGGTTTCACAAAATTCTACAAACGTCGAACAGGGTAAGCTTTGAACTGAATGGTTGGGCAAAGCAAAATGGGCAATGTTATTTTCAATAGAATTTTCAGTAGATTTTTCAGGAGCCAAAGTCCAAGAGGCAAGTACACAAAGTAGGTGCAAAAAATAATATTAGGCAAAGTAACAGCTTGAAGATGTACTACGAAAGAAAGTGTGTTTTTTTCACTTTTGAAACAACACGGTACCCATCATGTCTACAGTCGCCATTTGAACTAATGTAATACATTTTATCACTGTTTATCGTTTATTGTTTGTCACAAACATTATATTGTAATGACAATTACTTCCTTCATTAACTTTATTGTCGGCCTGGGCTAAATAATTCGTTTCACTGGCTATAAATGTTGTAAAGAGATTGAATTATATCCCTTGGACGTCTAGATGAAATTTGTTGTTCCTCCGTAAATGGTGGTTTACAGGTTAGTGTAAATGATTATTTATACATTTCGTAAAAATATTTTGGTTCTACTTGTGTATATTATTGCAGTAACATGAGATCTTGAGGTTGCGGTCCATACAAAAATTTTAATGGACTCAATATAGTGGTAATTAAGGACTCATTATATCAATAAAATATATAGATAAACACTCTACTTTCTCTCAAATTCAAAGAGGTGTCAGACAAGGAGATTCAATTAGACCCACATTATTTAATATCTTTATTAATGACCTTAAATAAAAGCTTTATTGATGACAATGGTAGACCATTGAAATTGTTAGAACAAAATGTCAGTTGTCTACTTTTCGCTGATATCTTGTTATATTATCCGAGTCAAAAATAGGACTTCAAAATTGCTTAAATAACTTAGAAGAATACTGTAACAAATGGCAGTTGACAGTAAATGTCAGTAAAACCAAGTCAATGATCTTACAAAATAGAATTAATTTCAGGAACGAGGAAGTTTTCCTGACGTGCAAAAATAGTAAAATTGAAAATGTTACAGAATTTAAATTTTTGGGAAATAAAATTAAATGTAATGGCTGTTTAGAACAAAGTAGCGAAGACCTAGCAAAAAAAGCTAGGAAAGCTATGTATAGCATTAAGTCTTACACATCTTCATATTCTGATATTCCTGTTAAGGTATCTTGCAATTTATTTGACGCTATGATTAGGCCAATCTTGTGCTACAATTCAGAAATATTTTATATGGATATTTACTTAAAATATTATAGAGCAAACGAAAGGAGTAGAAAAAACAATTTTCTTATTGATAAATTTGATTTTATTGATAAGACTACACTTGAAAAAGTACATCTTCACTTCTGCAAAATATACTAGGGGTAAAAAGAAATTCTACAAATTTAACTGCAAGAGCAGAAATGGGAAGAACTCCTATAGAAAAATATATTGCTTTGCAAACAGTTAAATATTTTTCTCGTCTACATATGGATAATATCAATCCTTTACTAAAGGATGCATTTCAACTTTGTAAACAGTTAGATTCTGAGAATATCTATTCCTGGTTTACATATGCCAAAGATTTATGCTCAGAAATTGGTATTGATATTAAAGAACTAGACACCTGTAAAAATATTAAAATATTTAATAATTTGAAGAAAAGTTTGAAAAAACAAATAGATGACCATTATAATGATATTTTGTGCAATAAAATTTCACGCCTAAACGAAGATAATAAAATATTTTTATACAAATATTTAAAACAAGAACCATCTGAAATGGAATATTATTTGTCCCACCCCAATTTTGAAACTCGTAAACATATAACTAAATTTAGAACTAGTGACCATTCGCTTCAAATTGAAATTGGGAGATATAAAAAAAAAATACCTAGAGACCAGAGATTTTGTATAAGCTGTAAACAAAAATTAGATGATAAGGGGAGAAGGTTAAGCTTTACTGTTTTAATATTAAAAAAAAACTTTG
>MJUU01062087.1:2842-24793 GCA_002080025.1 Modiolus philippinarum
TTTTTGTGTAAATATTCATATCAATGACTATATTATGTTATAATGTTTGTCAATTCATTAGAGATTTCAAGTTATGTTTCAGTTTTATCATTAAAGTTCATATGAATGTCGTTTAATTTTGTTATTTCAATGTTTCTGATTACTTTTTTGTTCATATCAGTGTTAATGTTTACATGTTTTATATCACTTTATAGTCATACTTAACCCTAATTGTATGATTTGGTGTTAATATTCGTATCAATGTTCATATGTTTACATATCTTGCGTCAGTTTATGTTGATGTGTCAATGTTTATGTTCGTATTAGGTGTTTACATTCATATGTTGTACCATTTAATGTTGGTCTTTTAACATTTATGTTTGTATTTTGTGTTCACATTCAAAGGTTTTAATAGTTTGTATTACTTCATGTTTATTTCGTCATCCATTTGTTGTTTTCATCCATATGTTGTATCACTTCATGTTGATCTTTAACCATTTATGCTTGTATGTATTGTTCATATTATGTTTTGCTATTTTATGTTCATAGTTATGGATAACGTTATATTCATATCAATGTCATTGATGTTTTGTGTCTGTTCATAGTCATAGACGTTTCATTATGTGTTTTCAATGAATTATAATATCCATCAGTAAGGTTAGTTTCATATACATTAGGGTAGGGTTATTACATAAGGGTTGCTGTTCTATACATAAGGGTAAGGGTTATACATAAAGGACAGGGTTATATTCATTAGGGTTACTATTATATACATAAGGGTCACTGTGATATACATTAGGGCTACGGTTATTGTTATATCAATAAAGGTAAGGGTTATTCATAAGGGTTAGAGTTATACACATTAGGGGAAGGGTTATATACATTAGGGTTACGGTTCTATACATAAGGGTTAGGGTTATACACATTAGGGGAAGGGTTATATACATTAGGGTTAGGGTTATACATAAGGGTTAGGGTTATTACATAAGGGTTAGTGTTATATACATTAGGGTTGCTGTTCTATACATAAGGGTTAGGGTGAGTGTTTTTACATAAGGGTTAGTGTTACTGTTATATAAATAAGAGTAAGGGTTGTACATAAGGGTTAGGGGTATATACATAAGGGTTAGGGTTATACACATAAGGGTTAAGGTGATTCTTACAACAGAAAAGTTAGTCAGTACGAAAATAAGAGTAAAGTAAAAGGTTAGGGTTAGGATTAAAAAGAAGACAACTCCAATAGTTTGAAAATATAACAATTAAATTCTAATTTAATAAATTAAAATAATAAAATAATAAAATTTAATAAATAAAATAAACAAAATGTTAATAATTAAATAAAAAAATATATATATAATAAACAATAATAAAATAATTATAAATGAAATAAATAAATAAATACAATAATAATGAAAAATAATAAATATAATTAATAAATATAATAAATGTTAGAAATAATAATAATGATAAAATAATATTAAAAAGAATAATGAGAAAATAAAATTAAAAAAAATTAATTTATAATAAAAAGTAAATAAAATTATAATAAAATAATAAATAAAATAAACCAAAAAGTTAATAATTAAATAAAAATAGAAAAATAATAAAACAATATCTAATAAACAATAATAAGATATTTATAAATGAAATAAAATAAAATAAATGAATAAATAAAATAATAATGAAATATAATAAAAAAATAAATACAATAATAATGAAAAATAATAAATAAAATGAAAGATAATAATAATAATTGAATAATAAATAAAAATTAAATAATAAAATAATGCAAAAGAGAAATGAAATAATTACATTAAAAAAATAGAATTTATAATAAAAAGTTATTAAAATAATAATAAAATAAATAAATATGATAAATATAGGTTATGATGATAAATACAAAATAATATTAAAAGTAATAATAAAGTTAATTAAAAACGAATGAAATAAATTAAAAATGATATATATTAAATAAATAAAAAAATTAATAATAAATAAAATAAATAATTAATAATGTAAATAAATAAAATAAAGCAAATTAAACTAATAATTGAATAGAAAATAATAAAAGAAATGAAATAATATAATAAATAAATATTTGAAAAAAAATTATAAATAAAATAAATAAATAATAAATTAAAAAATGAAATAAAAAAGTAAATAGAATAATAATAAATAAAATGAATCAATAATAAATAATTAATTAAGAATATAAATAGATTAAATAATATAAAATAATAAAAAGTAAGGCAATAAAAGAAATGAAGAATAATATAATAAATAAACTGATAAATAAATAAAAATAAAAAGTTGTCATAGTAACTTAGGTTAGGGTTAGAAGTTGGGTAAAAGGGGGACAACACGAGAATATTAGAATAATATTCGAAAATAAATAATGAATGAATATAGAGTTGTCATAGGAACTTAGGTTAGGGTTGAACAAAAGATAGATAACTCCAATGATATATAAGAATAGAACTAAATATTAAAAGTAACTATGGAGGTACAGAATAAACTGCAAAATGGTTAGGGTTTCAGTTATATACATAAGGTTTAAGGGTTATATACATAAGGGTTAGGGTTATAGTTGTACACATTAGCGTTAGGGTTATATACTAGTACAGTATGGTTAAGGTTGGGTTGGTTAGGGTTTCAGTTATGTACATAAGGTTTAGGGTTATCTACATAAGGGTTAGGGTTATACACATAAGGGTTAGGGTTATAGTTGAACTCATTAACGTTATGGTTATATACTAGTACATTATGGTTAAGGTTGGGTGGGTTAGGGTATATCTGAACATATGCAACATTACATAACAAAAAAAAGATAGGGTTAGTACGAGGATAAGTATAAGGTAGGGTTAGCATGAGATCAAAGATAAGACCAATAAAGCAACCTTGAATGGAGATAGGGCGAGACTAATAAAAGAATCCTGAATTTGGTAGGGTGAGACTAATAAAAGAACCTTGAATGGAGATAGGGCGAGACTAATAAAAGAATCCTGAATTGAGGAAGGGCGAGACAAATATTTGCCAATGACAGGGCATGACCAATGGCAATAGACAAGTGAGACCAAAGCTTAAGGTAAGACATAGATGTTGAGAAACCAAAGGTCAGCGACATACTAAATATGGCAGACACTTCTCGGTTCCGGAACGGAAACGATCTCCGGACCCGGAATTTGAAGGGAAAAAACGAAGCAGCCCTAAAATATTTTACAAAGAATGCACTATGGGGCTCCTCGTCAAAAGTGTTCTCAAGTGCCCCGATATACTACTTAAATATCTTACACTAACACGTGTTCTAAATAAAAACACGTTCTATTCATGCATGATCAAATAAGTGAACTTGGCTGAATAAATTAATGTGTGTGTGTGTGTATGTGTGTGTGTGTGTGTGTATTTTTTTTCTTATAAAAAACGTGAATGAGAAAAAAAAGATTAAAAAAAATTATAAGTAGTATAATTATATGTAAAATTATTGTATCAATATTATATTGTTAGAAACTAACAATTAGATTTTATAATATGTTTATTATCTGAAAGTAACCCTGACATTCATATATACTAACATTAAAAGGATGTATTCTCCTGAGGTTTCAGTCTCGTTTAAATCTCGTTTATGAATAAATCTTAAAACTTGCCTTATGAGTGACATTTTTTTTTATTGATACATATTATATAATGACCCCCAAGATTGTGTCAAAAAATCATGTATCTACGACCAGTAGTTTTCAAGAAATGGAAAATTCTATTTTTTGACCAATTAGCCGATTTCGGGGTAGGGGTAATAAAAATTAATTTTCAAGAAAAGTATCCATCTTATTCATATGATTTCTTTTATAAGTTCTTCAAGATATAATTGTCCAACTATTTAAACAAAAAGGGTGAGTTCTGACATTGTAGTTGATGGGAATTTTGAAAAATCTAGAGTTTCACAGATTTTGCGAAGTCTTGAATTTGACCAAAAAAAGCAACATTTTCTTACAAAACTTTCTTATATCAACACGGACCTATGTTTTTTATTATTGATATTTCTTCAGACTCGTGAGATCCAACAATCTGGAAACTTTGAGAGAAAACTTGATGCTAGAAATCGACATTTTTGCCCCAAATGGCCCCAAAATAGGCCAAAATTGGTGAAATTTGCTCAAAATCTTCAAATACAGGGATTTTCAAATGACTTTAGCACAAAAAAATGCACACGGACATATGGTTTTCTCTTCATATATGATATTTTCAGGGTCCTAGCATTGAAAAAATGTAGGTTTCGGGAAAAATTTGATGCAGGAAAATTTTGACCCCTCAGGAGAATACATCCTTAAGAGTGCTATACAATTGAAAACTGTACTTTGTATAGTCATTGTAAACAGTTTTGTTGAATAAATGTTTTGATGTTTAAAAAAAAATATTCGATCTGAAACTAGAAATAAAAATGTCGGAAAACTGCATGCAAAAAACATAAACTGACAAAGAGAAATCCCTATTCGTGATTTAATTTAATTCACCTTAATGTACTTATATTATAAGCTTATGAAACCATATAATCTTTCATAGAAATATAAATACGGCTATCCTAAAATCGAAGCGGGTATAAGTGTGATCGAGCTGGTTCCATTTACTGTTTAAGCGTTTAATTATTTGAAACAAACAAACAAAAAAATACATAAGAATAAGAATATTTTATTAACCTAATGAAAGGGTCCATAAAGAGCATATATGATCAATTACAACATACATTCAGCTCTCAGACATCATTAAAATTAATAATAGTAATAATAATATATGGGCTGATTTTCAGACGTATATATATATAACAATTATAAATTTTGTTAATAAAATGGAACACTCGTTGCTAGGTTAAGGTAACAGCTTGGTCGATTTCCACTATTGTTTTCAGTTCCGTGTCTTAAGTTAGTTGTAAATCTCTATAATTGTAATTATTTGATGGCACTATTTGGGGGGAATCGTTTTTTTAAAAGGTTTATTTTCCACAAAATATATAGTAAATGGATACGCAATGTGCACATTACTGATGATTTGATTGTTGTACGATTCGGATGTACTCTACAATGTAAAAATTGTGTTTAGGCCCTGAACACAATTCGAAACATGTTATGCATAAACATGTTTAGGAAAATGTTGAAATTTTACACATTTCCTAATTATGTTTAGACTAAGAACATATAATATTTTACATGTTTAGAGATAGAACATGTTACGTTTTACATGTTTAGAGTTAGAACATCATAAAACTTTCCAGCCAACGTATCATTTTAAACAAAGGAAATTGCATAATTAACAAGAGAGACAGTGTAAACAAGGAGAGGGACCGTAAGATTATTTTCTAGACATCGACGTGATACGAAAATATTGCATCGAAAGTAGAAGAAAAAAGTTAAGTACAACAATTGCAAAATTTTACATGTTTGTTTTTATGATTTTTGTACGTTACCGGTGCCCAAGTTATAGTTTTTGAAAAGGGGAAGGTGTTCTCTAAAAATATTTCGGGTTTATGCTTGTTTAGACCAACGAGTGGTCTTTACTGTGAAGTGAGAGTATCTGTTGATTAACATGATATCTTAAAGTCTGTTTCACTTCCTTTAGATAATGGAAATTCTCTTCTGCTGACTTTAATATTGTATATTTCGGCACTGGATTTTGCATGGTTGTGTAAAAATATTGTACACGTCTGAAACCACTTTTAATTTGATGATTTCCAATACATATGGGAAGAAAAAATACTTTTTAAAATTGCTCCATGCTTTGAAAGGGATAATATTTTGGGCGCACCTTTATCGAGAAGACTGGATCATTCTGAAATATAGGTATTGGCAGGTATTACCCGAAGTCGGATGATAAACAAGTCTCACTTTGGCTTTTATCATGTGCTTGGACTCCCTTTAATTCCCGTAACTGAAATAGTTCAACGAAATACCAAAACATGTAATTGAAATATCGTAACTGAAATAGTTCAACGAAATACCCAAACATGTAATTGAAATATGCATGCATTAAACGCAGAGGAAATATTTCAAAGAAATTTTAACTGTTCTATTTGGTGTTTACGAACAAAGTGTCCGTGGATTACAATGTAAACCCCGAACGAGTACACCTTGCTATTAATAGGTAGGTCAACTCGGGTCATCTATTTCATCAAGTTACTCGGTCACCCTTAAAATAGGACAACCCATCACTTAGAAATTTTCACCTGTTTGAAAACAATTGTGAAAATGCACATGACTGCAGACCTTTGTGCATGCCGTAAACCGCGAATTCAACATTTTTCAGTTATGTATGGTCATACCAAATATGATAAAGATTTGTGTAAAAATGAAGCTAAAATCGTAAAATTTTCCATTATCTAAAGGAAGTGGGACAGACTTTAATGCAAATTTTAACTTTTATTCGAGCAACAATTAACTCGATTTTGTAAGACACTATTTAGATAAACTTACTGCTGTACTTTGACTTTATTGCTATTTTGCTTTCAGGTCCATGTTTTTGGCTGTCTGTTTCCAAGAAGATGTCTGTTAGTATACATTTATACAGCATAAGGATGAAGAAAGACTTCTAACATTATGGAAACCGAGTTGAAGCAAAAGTCAATGAAAAATTATTTTAACAAATGTTTGTAATTATCTACGAAAGTTTTTAAGTGATTTGAAACCTTAGGCATGAATATGCAAATATTATGTTTATTATAACAAAATACGAAATGACAGCAGGACATTGGATTTTATATTTCCCCGAACGAACTGTTTCCATTATCTATATTATTGGACATTCTGTGAGCTGTATTTTTTAACATTCGTAAGCTATGTGGTTGTTAGTCCGAGATTCCTCTGCCGTCTGACGGCCTTTTTTCGACTTGCTGGGGCCGTGGGACCACGTCCCCAGCAAGTCGAAAAAGGCCGCCCACGGCCCCAGCAAGTCGAAAAAGGTCGTCAGACGGCAGAGGAATCTCGTACGATGTGGTTGTGCATTCCGAAACCTTCATTGTGGGACTTTCCGTCAGTTATATAGTATGAAAAAGAAAGGAAATGGGATAAATGTCAAGGAGACAACCTCCCATATCCAGGTTAACAAGTTTATGGTTTCCCGAGACACAATTTTTTCCCGACGCGAAGCGGAGGGAAATAGTTGGTGTCGAGGGAAACCATAAACTTGCTATTGTTCGAATAGCCAGTAAATAGGTGTATCGAACAGCAAAGGTATCAATGTGAATAGTTTATCGTCCTATTTAATGACCAGTAAATAGTTCACTGTCCAATTGAATGACCAGTAAATAGTTCAACATCAGTCAATAGTCATTGAAACTACCGGCAAATAGTCTGTTTGTGACAAATGTGAAAAAATAGTAAAATTATCAAATAAACAATTTATATAGAAAATACATACTGAGGTATAATAATTTATACTTATTGACTGGTTATGAGGGAATAGCAAGTTTGTTGTCCCCGAGACCCTGACTATTGACCGAGGCGTAGCCGAGGTCAATAGTTAGGGGTCAAGGGGACAACAAACTTGCTATTCCCGAATAAGCATTCTATAAGTGTTTTATTATACCGAAAACACAAGATTTAAAACTTATGAATCATTTCTCTCATTTCTAGTATTTGTTTTCTAAATTTTGTATTCTTATTAAAACTTACAAAATTACATCTACTTTTTTCAACAAAATTTTATCTGCTGCAAAGTGAATAGTGTTCACTGTAATTTGCATAACTAGTTTAGAGCTGTCACTTGGAAACAATGATTTCAGAACATTCTGAATTATCAACTTGACTTTTATTCAGTGGGATTCACAAATGAACAGTCTATAAGTATTTTGTTATATAAAACAAAAACAAAAAACAAAAACCAAAACAAAAAAAAGAACAAAAAATAAAAACCAAAACAAAAAAAAGACAAAACAAAACAAACGAAAAGAGAAAAAAAACAGAACATTTACAATTTTTAAATCATCTTTGAATAATATATCTTCATTTTTAGTATTTTTTTCTAAAAGTTGTACTCTTATTAATACATAAACAATTACATTTTTTCTCATCAACAAATTTTATTCTGCAGCGAAGTGAATAGTGTTCACTGTAATTTGCATAGCTAGTTTAGAGTTGTCAGTTGGAAACAATGATGTCAGAGCATTGTGAATAATCATCAGATTATTTATCCAATAGGAAAGCAAGAAAAAAGTTCGGGAAAAATATTCATACTGCCAGTCAATAGTCTGAGAAACTATTGACCGGTAAATAGTTACAAAATTGGAAAAAGTGAAAAATAGTAATTTTATTTTAGAAATTTTAGTAGTAATGTTCATATACTGAGGTATAATAATAGCTGTTGGGCATTCCGTGAGCTACTGTTGGGCATTCCGTGAACTATATTGTTTGGACATTTCATGAGCTATATTGTTAGATAATCGGGAGATAAATATGTTACTTTTTCCAAAATATATATGCTAGATGTAATAAATATATACGATTTGTATTCTATATCCTATAGTACTTTATCATGCCGCCTGTGGAAAGTTTTGTATCAAATATTGATGTGTGAGGATAACAGAAGTAAGGTTATTATAAATATTGGTTGTCTTCGTCTTGCAGTAACATATTTTTTTTTAATTCGATCAGATTTTTACTTGGTAATGGTTATGTTTTCTTTTTCTGGGTAAATACAGATAAAATGTCATTTTATGCATTCAATTTTCCGACAATTGTAAATATTTCAATAATCTGGACCAAGGACGTATATTTAGATCTGAATATACGTCCTTGTCTGGATCTACATCTCAAGACGCTGGCGCCTTCATCACCATCAAGGTACAAAATATTCAAGAACGATCAACTAACATCTAAATTCCAGGATGCATTGCCGCCAGACTCTGCACATTGTCAACAGGGTATCTTCAAAGTTTACTCATAACCTTGAATATAAATGACACAAAAAGCAAATGTGTAAACAAGTTTACAAGCTACAAACGTAAACCTTAAACATGTATACAAGCTTTATCCTAAACATGTTTAGGGTCTATGCATGTTTAGGGTATAGAACATGTTAAAAATATGAGACAAGAAATTTGTTAAGGAAAAAGTTTAGGCCCTAAATTTACAGTGTATTTAGATTTAGAGAATATCTTTGTTCACAAAGCTAAAGAAGATCACCATATCAGAATAAAGGTTAAGTAATATCGGCTTTAAAAGATCATTAGGGCTTAAGTCTCAGCCTTTGTTATCTAAAGTATGTGCCGACCTTAAAAAAGCTTTTTGATTTGGTCAAACTGGACTGATTTAGTTTGAAAATGAGTTTTCATACCCCGCCACACATGGTGGCGATGTATTACATGTATGTGATACCCCCAGTCGTGTGTCCGTCTGCTCGTCTGTTTGTGTCTCTTGTCTGTTTGTCCATCCATCCGTCCTCCGAAGGTTTCCGATTGATAATTTTTGAATAAAATAACATAGTCTTTATACTTGGTATGTTAGTTGTTCACCGTAAAACTCAGGCCAAGCTGGATTTTGGGTTCGAATGCTCAGTTGGTTCTGGCATTATGTCCCTTAAACCGGCCTTGAAAATTTGTGAATGGGCACGAGTTAGCTACTAGTATATCATAGCCACGAGATACTATCTCGTTCCCACTACATACTAAGTCGTGGACATGATCGAGATACTTATACACCGCAAGGCCTTCAACAACGAGCTTTTCTCATACTCATAAGCTATCTATTTATAAGATAATAAGATATATATATATATAAGATAATATCTCGTGACCACGACTTAGTTTGTCATGGGAACGAGATGGTTTCTCGTGGCCACGGCATAGCTATCTCGTGGCCATGACTTAGTATCTCGTTGCCATCACCTAGCATGTCGTGGGAACAAAATAGTATCCCGTGGTCACGACATAGCTATCTCCTGGCCACGACTTAGTCTGTCGTGAGAACGATATAGTATCTCATCTCGTGGCAACGAGATAAAAAAACAAGAGGCTCTCAAGAGCCTGTTTCGCTCACCTGGGCCACGGCTGACATATACATAAATAGTCCCAATGTTTTAAGGGCATTATTTTCAAATTTGTTAATAGACATTGATGTTACATTATCATAAGTTAAACTATGTTCCAGACTAGCAGCTATTTTGGATGGGGTGCAGTTATTTTGGCCAAGTTTGGATCCAATTGGCCCAGTAGTTTCAGATGAGAAGATCTTTGAATGTCATTTCCCATACTGTCCAATGTTTAAACTATGATCCCCGCTGACGGCCATCTTAAATATAGCGCGGATCTGAAAAACAACTTTTTTGAAGAGGACTATCTGAGGACTATTGTTGCCAAGTTTGGTTTCAATTGGCCCAGTAGTTTCAGAGGAGAAGATCTTTGAATGTGTTTCCCATTGAGTCCAATGTTAAAACTATGATACCCGCTGGCGGCCATCTTGGATATAGCGCAGATCTGAAAAACAATTTTTTTGCAGGAGACCATCTAAGGACTATTGTGGCCAAGTTTGGTTTCAATTGGTCCAGTAGTTTCAGACGAGAAGATCTTTGAATGTCTTTTCCCATAAGATCAAATGTTAAAACTATGATCCCCGCTGGCGGCCATCTTGGATATAGCGCGGATCTGACAAAACAACTTTTTTGCAGGGGACCATCTAAGGACTATTGTGGCCAAGTTTGGTTTCAATTGGCTCAGTAGTTTCAGAGGAGAAGATCTGTGAAAGTGTTTTTCCATAGGGTCCAATGTTAAAACTATGATCCCCACTGTTGGCCATCTTGGTTATAGCGCGGATCTGAAAAACAACTTTTTTGCAGGGGACCATCTAAGGACTATTGTTGCCAAGTTTGGTTTCAATTGGCTCAGTAGTTTCAGAGAAGAAGACCTTTGAAAGTATTTTCCCGTAGGGTCCAACGTTAAAACTATGACCCCCCCCCTGGCGGCCATCTTGGATATAGCGTGGATCTGAAAAACAACTTTTTCGCAGGGGACCATCTAAGGACTATTGTGGCTAAGTTTGGCTTCAATTGACTGAGTAGTTTCAGAGGAGAAGATCTTTTAAAGTCTTTTCCCATAGGGTTCAATGTTAAAACTATGATCCCGCTGGCGGCCATCTTGGATATAGCGCGGATCTGAAAAACAACATTTTTGCAGGGGACCATCTAAGGACTATTGTGGCCAAGTTTGATTTCAATTGGCCCAGTAGTTTCAGAGGAGAAGATCTTTGAATGTGTTTCCCATAGAGTCTAGTGTTAAAACTATGATCCCCGCTGGCGGCCATCTTGTATATAGCGCAGATCTGAAAAACATTTTTTTTTGCAAGGGACCATCTAAGGACTATTGTGGCCAAGTTTGGTTTCAATTGGCCCAGTAGTTTCAGAGGTGAACATCTTTGAAAGTGTTTTCCAATAGGGTCCAATGTTAACACTATGATCCCTGCTGGCGGCCATCACGGATATAGCCTGGATCTGAAAAACGACTTTTTTGGTAGGGACCATCTAAGGACTATTGAGGCCAAGTTTGGCTTTAATTGGCCCAGTAGTTTCTGAGGAGAAGATCTTTGAAAGTATTTTCCCATAGGGTCCAATGTTAAAACTATGATCCCCGCTTAATTGCGGCCATCTTGGATATAGCCCGGATCTGAAAAACAAGTTTTTTGTAAGGGACCATCTGAGGACTATTGTGGCCAAGTTTGGCTTTAATTGGCCCAGCAGTTTCTGAGGAGAAGATCTTTGAAAGTATTTTCCCATAGGGTCCAATGTTAAAACTATGATCCCCGCTGGCGGCCATCTTGGATATAGCGCGGATCTGAAAAAAACAAATTTTTTGCAGGGACCATCTAAGGACTATTGTGGCTAAGTTTGGTTTCAATTGGCCCAGTAGTTTCAGAGAAGAAGATCTTTGAATGAAAAGTTTACGCCGGACGGACGACGGACGAAAAGTGATGGCAAAAGCTCACCCTGGCTATAGCCAGGTGAGCTAAAATCACATGGCCCCTCCATGCTTCTGTAGATACACGCATGACATTGGACTGATCTTTGGTTCTGGGCATTTGAGAGAAAAGCAAAAATAATTATGGCAAATAAGCTACTAGTATATGGTTCTGGAGTTCAATTTTGATTGACATGGTTTAAGATCTCGTTGTAATATAGAACATGTTATGATACACTTCAATTTAATAAATAGTTTGTCACTGTTTTTAGGTATCGCTATTTCTTTACTTGAATAGGCAAGGAATCTCGTCATGTCCTACCTAACTGGTAATGAGATATTCATTTCGCCTTCAAACAAACGAAAGATCGAATCTCGCATCATAATTTACTGTTAGTTTTATATATCTGATACAGTTTTTAAATGATTTTTTTCTCCAAAGACTAACATAAAGGGATCTATGCTTGACATGCAATCCGTCCGAAGAACAGTGAGTGAAGAAGTGTGTAAATCAAGCTCTCTGTGAACCTTGAATTCATATGTGTGCGTGCAAAAGCGGTTCCTAATCCAGACTCCTAATTCAGAGTTACACCTGCAGAAATCGAGTTTTCTGCAATATTTTTTGTTTGTTTCATCTTGACCTGTCAAAATCGTAAAAAAAAATGCATGTTCTCTTTTTTTAATAAAACAAAAATCTGATGTCGGAGAGTAGCTTAAACTCGTTGAGGCAACTTACAGACTAATTATTTCATTAAGTAATACCACACGCAGACTTGTACCTGTTCTCAATGCTATAACGTTATTTTACGAAGATCTGGAACATCTAAATCTTGGGATAACATAGAAAGAACATAACATTTCGTTATAAGAGACCAACCATTTAACTTGAAAAGGGGGGAGGACTATGTTTTTTTTTAAATTTGGAGCTGATTTTATGTGAAAAAATATTTTGGCTGCCAAAATAATGAAAAAAAATTTCTGAAGGAGGCTTTCTGCCCCAAAAAAATTATGTTAATTTTGAAAAAAAAAATATTTTGTTAATACACATGAAAAAAATAAATAATTTTTTTTCGCTTCAGGTTAAATGGTCGGTCCCTAATGCTTTATTCATTTATAAATAAATATATTTTTGAGAGATAATTAGGAAGTCACTTATTTTTTGTTCGACCGTTCCATTGTTCAGTTTTACTCTGAAACAACAGTTTTCTGCATTTTACAAACGTAATAGCCTGATTCCGCAATAATTTTCACATTCCGTGTGGGTATTTTTAAAATTTAATTTGTGATACGTGGGGGTATCATGTAATACACCACTATTTTTATTTAGGGAACGACCATTTGATTTTTATGGGGGGGGNGGGCTATGGTCAAATTTAAAATAAAAAGGCAGGACGCCAAAAATCTAGAAAAAAATAACCAGGACAGTACTTGTCCTGAAAAAAAAATGCAGGATGGTAGATTTGGCTGTATAATTTTAAGGATATTGAAAAGAAAAAGTCAAGCGCGCGTAAGCGCGCAAAAAAAATGCAGGCTTTCAATTTTCCAAAAATAAAAAGGCAGGATGGAAAATTTGACCATAGCCCCCCATAAAAATCAAATGGTTGCTCCCTTATGGAGTATGTATGTAAGCTTCCATTATGATATTTCAATCACATATCACTACATGTACTCATATTTCATATGACGTATACACATGTGACGATACAGACTAGACGACAATACACTACCTGCACGAGTACTACATGCATTCACTTTTCAGATACTATAAATACAGGTGGTAACTCTTAATCGAGTAGTCCACAAATAACTGCGGAAGATTTAAGTCGCCTTTCAGGTATGTGCATTTTAAATTGATTTCAAAAGTTTAGATATATTTAACAAATATTTTCACGTAACAACGAGACAGCTTTGGCTGATATATATTTGTAAATCAATTCTAAAGTTTAAATATTTAGTCGGGGTTTATTACAGATATCGTTTTCGTTTATGTTTTGTCGAAGGGGCTGTATACAAATTTTAAGAAATGTGTGTTTTTGTTCAATGAAATGCGACTCTGTAACAGTTTTACGGATTACATGAATGTATTGAAATCTTAAGTTATACATATACTATATGAAAATGATATCTGCCATTTCGTGTTTATATACCCCGAGTCGCAAATTGCGAAATAGTGTATTTTCAGACATTAGAAATACACATTAATACTTGAAGGATTTGTTTAATTAGCAAACCCAGATATGGCCAGTTTTGTGAGATACATATTTTGACCTGCGACATATTTTGATTTGATTTTCACATCAGTGCAGAGAGAACTTAACTTTAAGCGGAGGCTGGAGTTGCATAATGTGTAAAATTTTAATCCTGTTTAAAAAATAATAATTAAGAAAATGTTTTAAACCTGCTGTGCATTTTTTTTCTCCCTGTTTGCAAAAGCCCAAAAAATAAACAAAGACCAGTAAACAGTTCGAGACGACCCGCATATTACACAGGTAAGTTATGCATAATAACAATACTCGAGGTACTATTTCAAATATATCTAGGGGATAGGGGTTTCATCAACAGTTTCATAGGTATGAAAGTGTTCATTTCAATGAAGCGCGGTAGCGCTCATGTTGAAAATGCAAGCGCGGATCCAGGCAAGTCGAAAAGGGGGTTCCAATTGGAAATGAAAGAAGATTTTTTGGGGTATTTCTTAATAAAACATCAGGATATTCATTAAAAAATACATGATTGTCCAGGAAAAAGGGGGGTTCCAACCCCCGGACCTCCCTGCACTATGAACAGAAAAAAGTACTGTCCATACCAGGGACAGTCTTTTTCTTACTGCCATAAACTGTAAGCGTCCTATTAACAACTGCCGAAGGACAATGAAGTACTGTTATGGATTGGGACAATCTTCAACAGTAGTTTATAGACATATGTTTGATTGCAAATAACTGTATAGCACTGTTACAGTGCATGACAGTCAATGACAGTTTTTACCTGTATTGTAAATAACTGTCCCCGCTTGTGACAGTGCTTTTTTAACCATTAAAAACTGACATGATTGTGATAGACTGTCCTCGATTGTGACAGTATTTATTTGGCCTATTACGAACTGTCATTAACTGTTACAGATAATGACAGACGTTTGTGGAATTTACACTACTGACTTGCACTGTCATAAACTGTAACAGTCGATTTTAGGCCATTGTAATTCTTTGCTTTATTTTCATACAATGTGGCATAAGATTTAAGTCATATAGTTGATAGCATGGTTTTCTATCATACACTATCTTTTTCTATATATTAAAAATAACAACTCTACAGTCCCAAATATTTCTTTTTTCAAAGAGAGTATAATATGGCACTGATTCTTTGGATTAAATGTACAAAATTTACCTATTTTTGAGTAAATAAATTAAGCAACACAAAAATCCGTAATTTCGCAATATATCACTTCAAAATTTTATCAAAATTTCGTATGAGTGACTATGTCGTTACAAAACAAATGCCGAGAGGAAAAAGATTGTGTCAAAAATACAATTAAATCGAGTATGAATGCCATTTCTTCTTAGACAGTAAAATCAATGAGATTAGCAGACGTAAATCATTAGAATCGAAGTGGCATCTACCGTGACCAGTCAAAATTGTAAAGAGTCTAAATTATATTGCAGTTCAACTCTGTGTTATTTCAAGGACGTATACTATAATATTGGTTATTTTAAGCTAAAATATATCAGTTTCAGAGACATTTATATGATGTTGTGTTACAAATATGTTGTATTTGCCTGTTTCAATATGAATGTAAATTTCAAATAAATATTAAATAAATTATTGGGCAGTGCAAAGGACCATTGAAAATATTTTACATGTTTTACTGTGCATCAACAGGATATTGCGATAATTTCCCATTCAATTTGTAGGAATGACGTTTTGTGATTTTGTTGCAAAAATTCAAACGGGTGTATCGCTACCATCAGATTTGCGAAACCCTCCCGTAAAACAGCATACATATGGTCAAATGCAGGTTAATTGGATCCGTGTTTTTAATAACAATATTAATAAACTGTGAGAAGTGAAATAAAAGCAAAAATAAAACATGTATATAAATTTTATTTACAGTTATAGAAAATGATTATTTAATTCTTTCCAGCTTTAAATATCAATATTTTATTAAAATCTAAAGATCGGTGAACCTCGTGAAATTATAATGCAGTATTCTATCGACTTTAACTGGGTAATTCGCTCGCAGGCACTACATGGTTGTAAATTAGGGTCGATTCAATAAATGTGTCCCTACCTGACCTTCTTGACCAATCAAATTCAGTGATGTTGTGATGCTTCCATATCAATAATTGACAGTTCCTTTGTAAAAAGATGACAAAATGCTACATTGTATATGAAAGTACACAATATTGTGTCTGTTCCATTCAACATTTGATGACAATGTGCTTTCTTTAACACAGAAGCTGACAAAAGATATACACGTCACAAACTGACGGTGGGGGCAGATTTATTGAATCGGTTCTAAACGAAATATGCAAATAACAGAGTCTAAGTCTATTCCAAAAGGAATGAAATTAATAACCAGATTTGCTTGGACTTTTGTGAAATTTCATCCCAAAATTTTCACTTTCGTCTCAATTTCATATCAATCAGACTTTTATCTTGAAATTTGGACCACCATTTTAAAAAATGACATTAATTATATAAATGGATAAATTAATATAAAGATATGTTTCTAAATATAAGGGTAAATTTAAAAACATATAATATAACATTAATAAATAAATTCATCTAAAAGGATACAATCTTTGTGACTGCCTCCCCCTTCCCAATCGAGCCCGTTAAGTCATGTTTTTGTTAACTGGAGATATTCTAATATCGATATGTAATTTATCTACAAAATGATGTATTTTCTAACACTAAATAAATTTATTAAATTTACTTCCAATTTCAATTGAAAACTGGCAAAATTTCATATTTTTCTAATATGGAGACAACCGGAAGAGGGCAGGGTCTTTTATTATTCTGTTTGGCAATCAGTGTTATAATATGTCAATTTTTATTTCAAAGCTGTAATAATTAAAATATTGAAATAATATTTAATTTGAAATTCGGGTGTTCGTCAAAACCGCTATATGCTTTTTTTCACTGTTCTGATACACATGACATTGGACTGAGAAAGGATTTGTTTAGATTTCATTGGCGGATCCAAGGGGGTTCCGGGGGTTGGAATCGACCCTTTTATCTGGACAATCGTGCATTTTTAATGAAAATACTGGCGTTTTACTAAGAAAAATCCCATAAATTTTCGCGCTCCGCTCGGCGAAATTTCTCTTTACTTCTCAGTTGGAACCCCCTTTTCATATTTCCTGGATCCGCTCCTGGATTTCCTTGTACTGAGTAAATGAACGTGAATAAATCTATTCAAAAGATAATAGTTTGGTATTTCAAATTTTATTTTATTATTATTGTCAACTGATGCACAACGAGTGACTTGTGTATGCATGATGATGCATATGTTTCCCGTAATATACATATAATGTCATTTATCCATTATTTATTTATTTATGATATTCCTTTTTTTAAATAACACGACTACAATGATTTTAAACATCTTAACATCTGACTGCAACAATGATTTACGACGCCCTCGGGCTAATTAACACCAGGTCAAGGTGACAGGTGATGACTTTACATTTTGTTAATTGGATAGATGTTGAATCATTCTCCTATTTTTAATGTGTAACCCTAACATTGTACATGGTTCATTCCTCCTATTCCCACTTTTTAAATATCAGGTAAGAAAAAGTAAAAATTCATGTGGGAATAGGTGGAAAACTTTCCAAACAAAGGATTACACTGTACAAACAATCTTTAATTAACCTTTAATTAAATGTTGGATGGGGACATGAAAATGAATTATTTGTGCATGTAGATTTTTAATTTTTGCTGGATTTTTATGCAAAGAAAAAGTAACATTTATAAACATTTTAAAACATAGTGTCAAGTCAAGCAAAAACATTCCAAAACACATAGTAACTGTCAATTTAGTATGTCCATTTGGAAGACATCAGTAGTTATAAGACAATTAATCAATGCATTTTATATAGTAAGACCGTTACTCCATTTGAAACATGGATTTAGCTTTGAAACTACATATTATGTTGTTGACATATTTAGTAAATGATCCTCCACCAAAATATGAATAAACATTTTTAGTTAAAAAATGGCTGAAGGAGGAATTGAGTTTGAAAATCCTGCTTATGATGATTACGATGATGAAGACGAATATTATGATGAAGAAACTAACTTATTAAGTCCACCCACAACAGATTTAAGTAGTTTAAGAAAGTTACTTGAAATTGATTTAACAGATCATAGTCAACGTTAAAGATTAAAAGAAAGTTATGTTGATGCTTTTTATTAACAAATTAAAAAAGATTATCCAAAATTAAAAATTGGAATTGTTGATCCTAATAATTTTGAAGTTATTGAAAAAAAAATTTATATTTAGTTGTTGGAAATGAAAAGATTTAACTTAATAAAAAAGTAGGTGGTGGTTTTTATAAGTTATCTGGTTTGAAATCTGCGCTTGGTAGACTTCTTGGTGTTAATAATGCGGCGGGAACAATTAGAGACTTATTTGATCTTCCTGATTATGGTTTATCACAAAAAAATAAAAATAAATTAGATAATTTACAAAATAATTTATCCAAAAAAATGTTGATAATATTGAAATGAAAAATTTATCAAGAACAACTAATGAAATATAGGGTGAAGTGGAAACATCATTTATAGATGATGATACAAATGAACCACTTATTTCAGAGAAAAAATATTATAAAACAATAAATGAATTAAAAACAATTGAAGAAGAATTTTCAAATTTAAATAATAAATATGATAATATAAATAAAAAAATATTAAAAGAAAAAGAGAAATTAAAAAGAGCTAAAGAAAATAATGATAAATTTAAAGAAGATAGAATAAGTATAACAATAAAAAATTTAGAATCTGACAAAAGTGAAGAATTAGAAAATATTAAAATTAATAGAAATAAATTACGTAATGTAATTAACTCATTAAAAGATGAAGTAAATAATATATTAAAAAAAATATTACTTTAGCAGAAAGAATTAAAACATTATTCAGAGAACAAGGAATAACAATAGTTAGTGTTTTAACTGCTTTTGGGGTGATTATTGGTGTTATTGTTGAGGCAATTATTCCTTCTGGTAGTGGAAGTAGTCCTCCACCTCCGCCTCCTTCAGATAAAACAGATGTAAAAGATTGGATAAAAAAACAATTATCAAATCTTGGAAAACTATTAGCTAAGCTTGCAGGAAAAGTAGCAGCAGCCTTGCCGGGAATTATTGGTTCTATTGTGTCTTGGTTGTTATCTACAACTGGAGAAATTGTTTCTTGGTTTGGAAATAATTTAATAGTGTTTCTTATTTTTGTTGTCGGATTAATTTATACTTCTGCAACAGAATATTTAACTTTTAAATCTCATAAACAATAAAAAAATACCAATACCCCCAACTATTAAAGCTATTTTACTTTCTTCATGTTCTATATTCGATTGTTTATCTTGAACAAATTTATCAATAGGCTTCGGTATATCATGAACAGGTTCTGGTAAAGATTTTTTTTGTTTTTGTTCCATCTAATTTATATAAAGAATGAGAAACTTGTTCAACGTGTTTATTATTTATATCATCGTTAAAGCCTAGTTTTTGATCTTTTGTTGCGATTACATTTTTGTTATTATAACCAACAATTGTTCCAATTTGTAATCTCATATCACTTGGAGACATATATAACCCAATACCATAGACATAATCAACTTTACTACTAGCGTATTTTAGTACACGTTGATAATTTGAAATCTGAGAGGGTAAATCTAAGGGGTTATTAAAAGAATCTTTAACGTTTGCTAAGAATTGTTTTTGAGCATCAAATCCTGTACCTATTTTTAGTATATCTTCACGTGTTTGAGATTGTGCTCCTAATAAAGCCCATACAAACGTTCTAATACTTTCATTAATACGTTCAATACCTACTTTTGTAAAACCTTCTGATTTGTCTAGAATAAATGTTGTCCAAGCCATATTTATATCGATTGTATGCTTAACTGAATCGTTTATATTTAATAATGGTCCATTCTGAGAATGATTCATTCTATATTCAGCACTTGGTTTATAGTATTGTGTAAAACTTCCTAAACCATGACAAGATGTTTCTAATTTTTGTCTCCAATCTGTATTAGGAGAAATTTGAAATTCATTACATATTTTTTGATATGCTGCTTTATCATAAGGGTTTTTATAATAACAAAAAGAAGAATCTGTTGGTAAGGGTGATTTAAGTTCTTTTAAGATTCTGGCAATACAATAATATAAATAAAACATATACATTGAATTGGTAAGATTTGAAGTGTTTTGTATATGATCATCATAAGAAACACCACACCCCGTACTTGCACACCACACAGCAAAGTTTAATTGACATTGCCACCAATCAAACGAAGAATGAATCCACGTATTCCATGGTTCGTTGGTGTGTAATGGTGGGTTTTGATATTTTTGAAATAAACCAGGGAAAGTTGTTTTAAAGTTCTCTTTTTGATTAACAAATATTGTTTGTTTGACAAGATTTAAATCTTTTTCAGAATATTTAGTATGAGGGTTATATGATTCGTTAAAATTATATTTAAATTCTTTATTCATTTTTTTACCCTTAAAAATGTACCATGCTATTTCAAATATTGATAATACAATAAACTTACAACGACACATTGATAACAGAGATGGGAATAAACGTATAGGTTTAAAATCTATAACATATTGCGTAAATTGATATAATATTTCAGGTGAACAAATACAAAAGACCGGAGAGAAACCCATAGATCTTATAGACGGTTATTATAGTTTTCAACAAATAGCGGATGAATTTTCAAAAGAAAATATTAAATTATCCGTAAATGAAACAAATGGTATTGCTTCTTTAATCACACCTTTTGAATTAAAGATAAGTGAAAATTTAAAAAATATGTTAGGATTTCAAAACAAAGGTATATTTGAAATACTCAAAAAACATTATGGAAACAAACCCATAGATTTTGCTATCTATAAATCATTATATGTACATTTAACACAAGTTAGCGCTTCTAATAATTATCTTGATGGTGCGCCGAGTACATTATTGTCTGTTATACCAGTCGAAAACAAAAAGTTTGGAGATGTTATAACGATAAAATTTGAAAATCCAGTTTATAAACGTTTAGTAAATGGTGAAATATCTGAATTAAAATTAGAAATTAGTGATGATAATAACTATATAATTAATAGTTTGCCAATTAATTGTGTTTTAGAAATTATCTAAGGTCACCGCTCCGCTTCGTTTGGCTAAAATTTACCTATCAAAATGAGTATATTTGGTCCTAAAAACATATAGATGAATCGGAAATATTAAAAATGAAGAACGAGATTCAAGTATCGATTACTAATTATAATTTATTAAACGACGAGATTAATAAAATAAAAAATATGGAGAACGAGATTCAAGTATTGAATACTAATCATAATTTAGTCCTTAGCTGATTTTGGTTTTACATTTAGATCATATTGGTTATTTGTTCTCTATCAGTTTTTTAACATCTTTGAGTTTATGGTCTTCCAAACGTTTAGATTTTATCTGCACTGATGAGACATAAGTTGTCGAAATGCGCATATGCAGAAAGTAAATTCACAGTAACCTCGGTATTTAGTTATTTATTATTTAACAAAATTGAAAACATACCAGACAGAAAAATAATAAATATATTTGCTGGAAGTTATGGACCATTGGTGAGTGGTCCATTGTTTAATTTTGGTGTTGGTGGTAGTGATTTTATAATGAACTATCCAGGTCCAATATTAGGTCTTAGTTTAGCAAGTTTTAAATCAAACAAAGATTATGTATCTGCCATAGTAAGTGTTAATGGTTATAAGAAATTTGGTCATGTAATAGAATCGGATAAAAATTTTTATGAATATGTTAACTTTAAAAAACCTATA
>MJUU01062091.1:5234-21595 GCA_002080025.1 Modiolus philippinarum
CCTTCCGAAAATAAATAAGATCCGTGCCTAACGAAAGTATCTCAACACTCGATGTGAACAAAACTATTTCGCTTGATCGGACAATCAGTTCGCAGTGAAATGTAGTAAACATACATTTCCCCCAGGGCGTTTTTAAACTTTAAATTGGAGATAACAATAGAGGGTAAGCCGTGGGTTCTTTAAAAAGAATCCACATTTAATACAATAGATGACGTCACAACAATGGTTTAAGTACATTTATCTTTAATATATAATTTTGTATTTTATATGAAGTTTGCTCCTATGTTTTTTGAGAAAGTCGGATTATGTGAGGAGAGATTTTCTTCTGAATGACTTGAAATACCAGAGACAATTATTGTTACTTAATTGTACTTTATTGTGTCGCCTGAACCTAGTGCAGGATCGACACAAAGGAAAATTACTATCCGTAGTCTGTTTAAATTTATTTGCATGTTATTAAAAGTTATCAAACGAAAACATTTCAGAATCATCCGGAATGTAAAAACGTATAAATCAGTGAAACTTTTTATCGGGTTTGAAATCTTATATTTCATAAAGGTTATAGCCTTATCAAACTTTCTCAAAATTGCACCCGATTTGAACGTGTTTCTGCTATGTAACTTCATAAAAGTATGTGAATAGCCAAGGTAAAATCAAACATAGGCTGCTGCGCAAAACAAACACGGACAACTTTAATGAACGTAACCTTACTGACACATACAAATCTTATAACAAGGTTACAAAATTTATAAAATTAGTGAGAATTCAGAAAAATGAATGAACAATCCAGGAACAACGGCAACATCGGAAACACCAAGGAGTAAAGAACACCACATGAGTACATGATAGAAAAGAAAAATGATTCACAAATACAGATGACAACACGGACCCCATAAAACTATTTGTGAGATCAGGTGCACCGGTAGAGTAAGCATCTCATACTTTTTAGAAGGCACCCACCGTGTTGAACATGTCAACTCCGGTAGTAAAGTCAAGTCCGGTAGAGGTTGTTGTAAAGGGAAAGATCTGTTGTCATCTGGGAAACAGATATCCTATTGCGATCAACAGGATCGTGATGTCGGAAGTAAAACTTATGTAGTTATAAGGTTAGAAATTATAAAATACTTTTAAGAATTTTATAAATGATATAAACATTTGATATCTAAATATGGCGTGACTCGTTTCAGAAAAATACTCCAAAATCAAAATTAATACTTAAAGGCACATCTGTAATATATGTACAAATGATTTACAAAATAAAAACTTCCAACCATAAAAACTGTAAGAGGTCTTGGCCAGACAAACCGTGAACTCTCTATGGGAAAATCGCAAAAAGGGCTTTATTCAGCTATGTATATTTTTAGAAAACTTCTCCCAAAATAAAAATCGATATCAAAAGGCACATCTTCAATATATGCCAAAATGATCTGTATAAAAAAAGTTCCTGCCATAAAAACTGTAGGAAATCTTGGCCGTACAAACTGTGAACCATCTATTAGAAAATCGCAAAAAACGACTAAGTTCAACAACGTATATTTTTGGGGAAAAATGGGCCAATATCAAAATCAATACCAAAAGGCAAACCTATGTAAAATATGCCAAATGATCTGCAAACTGAAAACTTACCATAAACACCGTAGGAGAAACAGCCCGGACAAACTGTGTACCCTCTATGTCAAATTCATTAAAAATGATTAAGTTCAACAATGTATATTTTTCACAAAAACAGACCAATATCAAAATCAATACCAAAAGACACATCTACAATATATGCCGCAAAAATCTTTATAAACTTCCTACCATAAAAACTGTAGGAGATCTTGGCCGGACAAACTGTGTACCCTCTATGAGAAAAAAGTAAAAAACGAAAATAGTTCAACAACGTATATTTTTTCCGAAAAATGGACCAATATCGAAATCAATGCCAAAAGGCACATTTACAATATATGCCCAAATAAACTGCAAAATAAAAACTTCTTACCATAAACACTGTAGGAGAAACAGCCCGGACAAACTATGTACCCTGCTGCGGACGGACGGACAAGGGTAAAACAATATGCCCCCGACTTATTGTCGAGGGGGCATAAAAAAGGGACGTAACTTACACTATTGATGTAATAGCGGACGTCGAAAGGATATTTAACACGAATCCGTTACATTGCCTTTGTTCTTTTACACGTATATGAAAAACCTCGGTCGGTTATCGCACTGTTCCAAGTTTGTTATATATAGTTTAAGTGGAGATAATTTTGATTTAAACTTTTGGTACGCTAATCAAAATTATCTCTACTTTGAACCATACAAAACTAACTTGGTACAGGGAGATAACTGACCGAGGTTTCTCATTGTGTACAATGGGAGGTAACTCATTGTGCGTAATTGAACATCACGGAGTTGTCTGAGCTCTTCACTTGTGAGGTAGAAAAGTGATTTTGCTAACAGCTGGCCGCAGAGCCTTTTTTTTTTTTCTGTTTGTGTTATTATTAATATGTTGGTTTTTTTTTTTTTTTTTACCACTTGTTGTGGTTGGTGCTTTCTATTGTCATATTTGGAGTGTAATATCATATATTATTGATGTATTAGTGATTGCTCGTAAATGACTTTGATAATAAACAAGCACCATTCGCCAAACTTATATTATGTAGTTGTTGTCAATTATTGGCCTCTTACTGATAATGTACATGTCTACTGAAATAACTGACGACTCTTTACCAAACCTTTCGTGAAGTTTTGAATTTGATTTTTCCTCAACAGTGCAACAATGTTTTACCAGCACATTGGGCTGAGATAGCCGACAGTTTAGCGGCGAGCACTTTTCACTGGTAGACAGGTAGGCTACGAAAAACAAATATTACTTCATCTTTTTTGAGATCTATCATATCTAAATTTTACAAAATTTTGTTAAAAATTAAGGAGTATCTCTCTCATGCATAGCTTTGTCTTTAGCTTGATTGGCTTTTCTATTTAGATCCTTTTGGTTGTTTGTTCTGTATTAGCTTTTACACATTTCTCGGTTAACGGACTTCCAAATGTTTTGGTTTGATCTGGTGAGACATAAGTTGTCGAAATGCGCATATGCAGAAAATAAATTAACAGTAACTTCGGTATTTTGTTATCTTTTAATGAACAAATTTAATTCATCGTGATTCACAATACACCTCTCGAGATATCAATTCAATCATGAACTGCCGCCATAGATTTCAATTTTCTTCACAACGGGAGTAATTGTCAGAGCAGAGGATTAAAATCTGTTCAAATTTCTCCTACAGGATGTTATATCGTTCACATTATAGTCCTTGCTTTCGTAATATTTTAATTCCCAGTGGTTCAGCACTCCTTAACTTACCCAAACTTTTTTGCGAAAAATGGCTTTGAAGATGAAATTCAGGAGTATATACCAAATCATTTAGGGCCTTTTATTTGTGATCGTCAAGCTTCCAACAGATATTAACTTTTTGTGTACTGAAACATAAGTTGTCGAAATGACAAAAAAAAATTCACCACAATTTCAGTATTTTGTTACTTTAAAGTATCACTGGTTTAAAATTTTGATCATTTTCATAGGAATATCACACTTGTGTCTGTTTGAATAGGGGTTGTATTAAAACTCCACAATGAAAGCGCTGTTCCGTTACTTGCAATATATATGTAGGACTTTGTCTCATACACATTTACTCCATATCAACTCATTGTTAATCCGAACAGTTCTGCCCAGTGCCGAAGTATTGTTGACTTCAAGATGAAGAACAACAGTAAAGGCGTTATTCAGTTGTTTTGTTTTGCCATGTATTGTAGAGAATTGTCTCATGTGCATTTACTCAATATCTTTTCATTGATTATGAGGCAAGAAAAATAATAAGATATTCAAAATAGAATACAGAAGAAAAAAATAAAGTCAAAACGTCAGATTCGAGTAGCAACGGGGAAGGTATTTCATTTTAAATAGCTTTTACAAGATAAAATTGGAATGTTGCACATAGAATGAATTGTCATATAAAAAACCAAAGAAGTCAGATGAGTTATTAAGTACCTCGTAGTCACGCATTCAACTTCCGGAAGTGCATCTATTTCAAATAGAATGACGTCGTCTTTGCTATTTCTGACAGTAGTCATATCTGATACATGTAATGAGTGTTCTCAAAATTATGACAGAAAAATAACGGGTTGACAATTAAAAAACGTAAGACTTGGTTAGATAGGACAAAACGGTTGCAAATAATCAAAAGATAAGGCATTGAACAATTTTATCACTTCTTTTGAAACTCGATCGGAAATCATTCAGTTCGAAAATAAATGAACATTAGTCTGAAAGTCCCCATAGAACACTCAAAAAGATATTTTTGGTAATCCTCTTTTGTACTTAAAAGCATACTATTTCTAACTGAAATACTATCATCGTCAGTGTGTTACAATTGAAAATCGATAGACGGAATTAACGACATAGATACCTTGACCAATCCCACTACGTAACGAAAATGATACACTTTGAACTAATCTTATCAAGAATCGCCAAAACCTGCTCTTCATATGCTTAAAAATAAGTATTATAATTAGAAATAACTAAATAACGAAGTTATTATAAATTGAATTCCTACAGAATGGCAATTTCATCAAATAATGCCTCTTCAATGAACAAATCATAATATTTGATTCCAAAAAGCAAAATATGTATACCTTAAGGGCTTAGCTTTGTTCCTTAGTTTTAAACAGATTTTTTTTACTTGGATATTTCAAGTTTCCACATAAAATCCCTTTTAACCACCTCCAAAGCAATGGCTGGTGACCAGAGACTAATGATTCACTAGAAGAAGCATCCACCCAGTGGTAATTAAAGTATATAATACCGTTAATATCGAAGTTATGGTTAATATTGCAGACCCTATATATAGGTTTTGCTATTAGTGCTTTGGTGAATATATGCATATAGTGTATAATTCTCGATTTCCTTACCGATACTAGTTTTCTTTTTTTTACAGGGTTATTGTTTTGTTGACTTTATTGGTTGACACTGCGTTTCCTCCATTTGATGATGAGAGGTAACTCCTTGAAACACGTGTACAGTATAACGGAATTTGCTATTTTTATGCAACTTGGGTACTTTACTGTTTTGAAACCATTGCGCCGATGTCACTGTTCGTGGACCATAGGTCCCCGAGGGTATTCACCAGCCCAATAGTAAGACATGTCCGATATGAAAAATTTACCTTGCGTTTTATAGGAATTTACTGTTTTTATCAAATTTCTAACCCCCATAAAAATACTGAGGCTTCATTCCGTGTATGGCACTAGGTGGATGTTCTAAGTAATGGATTTGGCTTGCTATTTCGATATTTTTGGTATTGAGTACTTCTTTTTTCTATTACTTTTGGATTATGACTTTCCATTGGATTTGATTTTAATGCTGCTGGTGAGAGCTAACTCCTTGAAACGCATGTACAGCATAACAAAATTTATTGTTTTTATGCAATTGGGCACTTGACTATTTTATATTACAAAAAACATTATAATTATGCCTCAACTAATTAATATACTAGTAATCTACAGTTCTTAACGTTTCACAGCACATTGAACTGATATGTTTGTGGAAGTAAACCTGCAACGAATTTGCTGGCAACATTGTCCAAGAAGCAATGTAGAATTCAATTATATTGTCTAGGGCATTAATTATCAACAACTCTGGTAATCATATCACATCTTGCTTAGCTCTTTTTTATTTTGGTTAGCTTGACTTTGCAGTGCGCTTCCATTGCTCGTTTTTTCTTTGGCTGTTTTTATTCATCTTTCTGCTATTGATCTCTGATTTTTTCGTATTCATTTGCACTGAAGAGGCATGAGTTGTCGGAATTGCCATGTGCAGAAACTAGATTCTCAGCAGATTTGCAGTAAAGTCGGTATTAAGTTATGTTGTCTTTAGAACATAACAAGGGATATCAACTAAATAAGGTAGACCGAAACATTCACTTGTGTCAACTTAAACTGTATGAAAACATTGCTTACGTTAACTGAAGTAGCAACAATGAACAGACAGAACGAGTTATTATGGCCTGACGACCACCGTACCACCGGACCGTACCTCACTAATCGGAATCTGATTTCGGTTTCATTTGTCTGTTATACTACTATACAGTTAAGATTTTAAGAAATACAAATGTATAACATTTTAATGATGAATTAATATGATACATTTGTAATACGGTATAAAATAATGAACCACTTGTTTCATTACGGGGAAAATTAGAAACCATACTTTTCAATAGAGTTGAAGCCATAGTATATGATTTAACAATCATTACTGATGATAAAACGTCTAAACTGGTGCATTTTATTACCATTTACAATCCTTGCTGAAAATTTACAGAGGCAACAAGACAAAAATTCAAATTGCATGATATATCATTATTAGATTTATACAAAAAGTATATAAAATCACTTACCTAAATCTCCTTAGTAGGTACGGAGATGTTGACTCAGCAGAAGATGGGCTCAGTCGTGGAGAAGACATTCGTTACCTCTCATTATTTTTTATTGATTATATATTATTTGTTGGATCTGTGAAGTTGTATCTTGTCACTAGAACGTTTTATTCAGTCCGTCACTTGTAAACTATCACAGTAATCCTAATGTTACAAATCAAACACAATCGGAAGTATCTGATTGATGATAAAGTTTCTATGTAAAGTAGGAAGGATAATTATAACTCGTCAGGATTGATGGGAGACTATTCAAGTTCAGTCGTTCAAATTAGATCGAAAGGGAAATGAACTTTTTATTTTATTAAACTAACCTGAATCCAAAGCAATGCAAAATTAAGTCAAGCCTTTGAGTGTTGAATATAGATTTTTTGTAAAGATACGTCTTTTTCGCACTACCATTACATTTTTTGCCTTTAATCTTTTTTAAGATTTAATCATTTTTAGAAGAAATCATTAAAAAGCATTCCTTTGGCACGCACATTTCTGATGAATGGTTATTTCTAGTTATCATTAGTCATTCGAAAAATTGTTTTCTTCAGCAATAAATGTCATTAGCGATCAAATGTCTTCATTGGTTTAATGAATGCTATATTGAACAAATAATGGTGAAACACCAACACAACAAAATAAATCTAATAATAAAAGTATAAGCTTATCTTTGCCATTAGTCTTTCATAACCATTGAACAGATTTTTAGTCATAGTGCAAGATGAAAATGGCGCGTTTACACTGCAAGAGGACCAAATGTTACCCCATCTCCCGTAGGTAAACAATCAATTCAACAACCCAGTAGCCAGTACTTCGGTGCTGGTCCTAAAACCGATTTTATTTGGAACTTGAATATCTAAATTTTAGAAAATTTTGTTGAAAACTAAGGAGTATCTCCTCTTGCATAGCTCTATCAGTAGCTGATTTTGGCTTTCATATTTAGATCTTATTGGTTATTTGTTCTCTATCAGTTTTTACACGTATTTCGGTTTATAGACTTCCAACTGTTTTGATTTGGTCTGCACTGAAGAGACAAGTTGTCGAAATGCGCATATGCACAGTGGCGGATCCAGACTTTCTGCTAAGAGGGGGCCCGACCCATAATTTTTTTTTCAAAAGGGGGGCCCGGAACCAATTATTTAAAAAAAACACATAGGAATTTTTAAATATTTTATAACCTAAGGGGGAGGGGCCGGTCCCAATTAATCCGCCACTGATGCAGACACAAATTTACAGTAACTTTGGTATTGTGTTATTGTGATGAAGTAGCTATTGTGACCATTACCTAATGTCATAAAAATCTAATACACCTAAATGGCTTCAACTCTTATAACACAATATGGGTTTCCAGACGTTTCTATTTGTATTTGAAAGAAAAGAACTGAATCGTCAATCCAAAGACATTGACAACACCGGAAACACAAACAAATACATCACACAAGTACGACAGAGAAAAGAAAAATGGGGAGAAACTCATACAGATGAATAAGACGGACCTAATAAAAACATGGGTAAGATCAGATACACCGGTATCTTATAAGACATCCGCCGTGATGAACATGTTCATTTGATAATGAAATCAAATCCAGTACAGAAAATCAATGTTAAGCTGTTACAGGGTAAGATCGGTTGTTATTTGGGAAAGAGATCCAAAAGATTGTGATGTCAAACGTGAGACGTCTGCAGTTATATGGCTTCAAAACAACGACAGTAGAATACCGAAGGAACAAAGCACAAGATTACACAAATCAAAGTCCAGAGACAAGGAAAGAGTAAAAAAAACACCAGAAGACGGAAGATCAAAGACACTACATGCCCAAACAACATACAAATGCTATATATACAACACTAAAAAACTAAAGCAATAAAAAAAAACAGAGTGACAAGTAATGAGTAACAAACCTTTGTTTCAGTAGTCTGTTTTCATGAAACATATCCTACAATCTGTTATTCGGTTAATTCGGTGCTGACCCGAAAACCAGTTGTATTGAAACTTGTAATATCTAAATTTTGTTTAAAACTAAAGAGTATCTCCCTCATGCAGAGCTCTGTCCTTGGCTGAATTTTGGCTTTTCTATTTAAATCCTTTTGGTTATTTGTTCTCTACCAGCTTTAACATGTTTTTCGGTTAACGGACTTCCAAATGTTTTGGTTTGATCTCCACTGATGAGATCATAAGTTGTCGAAATGCGCATATGCAGAAAATAAAATTAACAGTGACTTCGGTATTTTGTTATTATTCATGAGGTTCATGGTAACAAGAATTGTATATAGAATAAGACCACAAAATTGGACCCGGAAGTTTAGGCTTGGTGCCGGTCTCGTTAAAACAGTTTCGCAAAGGCATCGTCAAGAAGAAAAACTCGAAAATCAGTAACGCCAGTCTTGTCATTTTTCACAGAAATGTTTTCAATTTGCAATTTCTATCGTAAATTCTTGATGTCTAATGGCGAGAATACTGAGCGTATACCTATAAAAATCTGTTGTCCGTGCAAAAAAGTTGTTTCTGATTAATTTTCATTGAATCAATTAATAAACGTTATTATTTCTAGAAGTTTATTTAGTGCAGCTTCATCAAGCTTTTAATCTGAAAATTAAAAAAGGTCATTAAGGAACAGATAAAACTTTATCCTGATCTTATTTAGATCTTATTGGTAATTTGTTCTCTGCCAACTTTTACATATATTTCGGATTGTGGATTCCACATGCTTTGATTTGATTTGTACTGAAGTGACATAAATTGTCTTACTGGCAAATTCACGGTAACTTTGGTATTTTGCTATTTGTACAAACTAACATTGACAATGTTTAAAGACAATCGTCTGCAAAATATATCCATACAATTAAAGGAATCTGAATGTACATCGTATCAAATATTTCCATACAAATAAAGGAATCTGGATGTTCATCGAACCAAATAAAGACTGTTGCAATATGTACAGTTGCAAGTAAAAATAACACGTACTCAGATGTAATACAGACGAAGTTCGCTGCGAAATAAGTCTCGTGCTATACATGCATCATTTGTCCTGCATGTGGAAAATGTGCGTCGAAAGAAAGATCGCGGTAAGGAAAAAGAAAAATGTAAATAAGGTAAGTGAGAACCGAACCGTCGATCCAAAACGAATAATCCAAGGACAATGGCAACATCGGAAACAACAGAAAAACAGAGACACAATATGAGTTTGGCACAGAAAAGAAAAATGAAGCCAAACACACACGCACACAAAGATGAACAACACGGACCCAATAAAAATCCATGGGTGAGATCAGGTACACCGGTAGAGTAAGCATCTCCTGCTTCTAATAAGACACTCACCGTGTTGAACATGTCAAATCCGGTAGCACAGTCCAATCCGGTAGAGGAAACAACAATTAAGCTTTTAAAGGGAAAGGTATGTTGTCATCTTGGAAACAGATATCCCGTAGCGGTCCACAGGATTTCGATGTCGACCGTAAAACTTCTGGAGGGAAGACTTCAAGTTTTAAATAACATACCCTTGTTTAAGTAGCTCATTTGTGAGCAACCGGGTTCTATCATGAAGCCATTTAAGACAGGTTCTTGAATAGCGAATAAGCTTAGAGATGTAAACACCGTATACCGGCGCTGTTAGGATGTTGCTACCAAGAAAGGGGTAGTTGACTATTGGAAAAGTGAAGTCATCGCGTGTGTCGTACAGCTTACTTTGAAGTCTACCTCTGTTGTCAATTTCAAGATGAAGGTCAAGGAATTAGGCCGATGTGGAAGTGTCTGCAGTATCCTTAATTTCGATCTCTTTTGGAAAGATCAGATGAAGAAAATCACCAAAGCGAGGGTTGTTTAGTGAGAAAATATCTATATAACGGAAGCTAAAATTGAAGGATTGGGTCAGTTTTTTATCTTATGTCTTTATTTTTAAGAAGCCCTTCGATGAATTCAGCCTCATAAGAGTGGAAAAACAGATTGGGCTATGAAAGGTGCACAGTTTGTGTCCATAGGAATTCCGATAGTCTGTTGAAAAACAAGTCCTCAAAATTTGACAAATATATTGTCGATCAGAAACTCTAATATTTTAATCACGTCTTCCTCTGTATATTTTTTCTCCGATTCGGAGTCATTTTTCACAAGATATGCTTGTTCCCTACCTACAACAATGTACCCATGTCTGCGTTCACCGTTCTAACGTGAGAAACATCTATGAATCAAACCTTTCAGCCGAGATTTTAGTTGTTTATAAGGAATGGTAGTGTAAAGTGTGGAGTAGTCGAAAGTTTTAATACTGTTAAAGTATGATAATGATCTAAAGTTTAAGAGGTCAAGTAGATCTTTGGAGTTTTTTCTTCTTGAAAAGCAAGTATCACAGTATTTATGAAGGCCCTCTTTAACAGACGCCAACATGGAGGTTAGCAATTTAGATTTAGGTTTTGTAGAACATTTGGCAGATCCAGCTATGTATCATTCTTTGTATAGACACTTATGCAATTTTAGTCGCAGGTTGGTAGACCACCGAGCTTGTAAATAACAAAATACCGAAGTTAGTGATAATTTATTTTCTGCATATGCGCATTTCGACAACTTATGTCTCATCAGTGCAGATCAAAACCAAAACGTTTGGAAGTCCATTTATCGAAAAACACGTTAAAGTTGATAGAGAACAAATGATCTAAATAGAAAAGCCAAAATTCAGCTAAGGACAGAGCTATGCATGAGGGAGGTACTCCTTAGTTTTAAACAAAATTTTGTCAAATTTAGATATTGCAAGTTTCAATATAATCGGTTTTAGGGCTGACTGCTGGGTTGGTGAATACCATCGGGAACTAACAATCCACCAGCAGAGGCATTGGCCCAGTGGTAATAAATAACAAAGCACCAAAGTTACTGATAATATATTTTCTGCCTATGCGTATTTCGACAACTTATGTCTCATCAGTGCAGATCAAAACCAAAACGTTTGGAAGTCCATTAACCGAAAAACACGTTAATGCTGATAGAGAACAAGTTACCCAAATAAGCAAAAATTCAGCTAAGGACAGAGCTATGCATGATCGAGACACTCCTTAGTTTTAAACAAAATTATGTAACATTTAGATATTGAAAGTTTCAATACAACCGGTATCGGGTCAGCACCGAAGTACTGACTACTGGGTTGGTGAATACCCTCTGGGACTAACAGTCCAACAGCAGAGGCATCGGCCCAGTGGTAATAAATAACAAAGTACCAAAGTTACTGATGGTTTATTTTCTGCATATGCGCAATTCGACAACTTATGTCTCATCAGTGCAGATTACAACCAAAACATTTGGAAGTCCATTCACCGAAAAACACGTTAATGCTGATAGAGAACAAATTACCAAAATAATCTAAAAAGAAAAGCAAAAATTCAGCTAAGGACAGAGCTATGCATGAGGGAGATACTCCTTAGTTTTAAACAAAATTTTGTAAAATTTTGATATTGCAAGTTTCAATACAATCGGTTTTCGGATCAGCACCGAAGTACTGACTTCTGGGTTGGTGATTACCCTCGGGGACTAATAGTCCACCAGCAGAGGCATCGGCCCAGTGGCAGTAACAAAATACCGAAGTTACTGATAATTAATTTTCTGCATATGCGCATTTCGACAACTTATGTCTCACAAGTGCAGATCAAAACCAAAACGTTTGGAAGTCCATTAACAGAATTGGGGAGTTGAATTAGAGGAGTTTAAATCGTTAATTTTCATATCTTTGTGGCAGGTAATGTGTATCTGTTGCACTGTCTTTTTTTCTAATTTGGATGAATACAAGTCGTATGCATAAACAGAACATTTGATACTTCTGTGAAATTCTAAAAATTAAAATTAAAAATCCTATGTTTGTCCCGCAGTTTTAAATACTGGTGTCTGCAGTAAAAAATGTTCAAAAATCAAAATGCCTAAATAATCGATATCCATGAATGTATTTATATTATGGGGCTGAAATGATATTATGTAGAGTTTTCTATGGTTAAAGACACCACAGTGACTTCATCATGAAGAATAGGGCTTCATTTAGTTTAATTTACTAATTGTACATTTATATTTGGATTCCTTTATTTGTGATGGTAAATTTTGCTGACGATTCTTTTTACAGACTGTCAGCTTTAGAAGGTATTTCAAAACCGTCAAAAACATGTACAAAATATGTACCAGTCGAATATAGTAATTCCATTGCTCTAATATTACTTCTTGGTCATTAACTTTTATTATTTTATTCATTGCATAGGACGTGTTTGCTTATAATTAGTTTCCAATTTTTTAATGTATAATTCTTAGAATGATCCATTGAATTTGCAGTTTCGATTAGCCCCGGTCTTGGCAACTTGCAAAAACTGAATTTTTGTAAATTTTGTTGAACTCTACGAAATATCTCCGTGATGCAAACCTTTTTCCTTTGCTTATTTTGGTTTTCCATTTAGATCATATTGATTATTTGTTCTATATTAGTTTTGAAACATCTTTCGGTTAATGGTCTTCAAACGTTTTGATTTTATCTACGCTGAAAAGACATTAGTTGTCAAAATGGCTGAAACTAAATTTACAATAAGTTCGGTATTTTGTTATTATAAGAATGGTTTCCGGGTGCATGAGTCAAGTGTATGTAAATCTTTAAAGTAAAAATAGAAACGCTTTAGCATAAAAATCTCTATCACTACGAAACTAAAACATTTGATGTTTCCTTTGTAGGAATACGTTGCCCTCAGATTTTTATATACAATGTATATCATTCGTTAATGTATGTGATAGAGCTAAAAAGGTGTGTGTGTTTTCCAAAAACTACTTATTATAGAACTCATAAATTTTAAAACTTCTTCAAATTTATATTCAATTGCAATTACCGATGAAAAACAGATGTAGATAAAACAAGGAATAAACTGGCAATTAATTCCTTTCAATGTGTATTTGGACAGATATATTGAAAATATAATTTGTTACAAATTAATTGTAAGGAAAGACATGCTTGTGGATAACACAATCAATACAATGTACATAGAAAGGACAAAAAAAAATAACATCATTAATTGAAATTTGAAAATAAAGTTTTGAGTTGAAAATAATAACCATATGTTGGAAAGCTAATAAATTGTTCAAAAACAAATAAAGAAATACTGAACAATTAATTATTCTGTTTGAACACTGAATTCTTCTAAGTTGTCATAGAAACAAAAATCAGAAGAACATTTTCGCCTTATCTATCTTTCCATGTATAGTCGTCTTAAGATATACCCAATATTGTTAGATCTGCAAATTTGTATCAGCTAATTTGTAGTAGTACCCTCTACGGGAATCGAACCATCGCTGTTGTGATATGTATGGCAACACTTCGTCCAGCGCCCTAGACCAATCGGCCGGCAAGGCTATATAAAACATAGCTTTTGGTATCCGGATGATACCTCCTCATAGGTTCAAGGTGGGGTTGTAACGAAGTGCATGAGATATTGGAGCTCAGCGCAGATCAGTTGCGATTAATTATCGTATATTGCAGAGAGAATTCAATGTCTTTCGACTAGGAATGCCACCACACAAGATTATTATTTTTATATAGTCGTCAGAAGTATGTGACAACTCTACATACTAAAACCTGTCCAATGAATAATATCGTAACACATTTTACTGGTGTTATGAAGCTAAAATACATGAAATATATTAAACTTAAATTTTGATAAATAAATGTTTTTAAATATATGAAAATTGATTTTACAGTAAATAAAAAGTCAAAGGAATAAATAAAATTACATAAACTATCCATAAAGGTAAGGAAATAGAAAAATGATTCGTAAACCAAAAAGGAATCTCGAGGAATAAATGTCGCTTTTTAACAAATAACACATAGGATTATAGTAAGTGAGAACCGAACTGCCAGTCCAAAACGAACAACCCAAGGACAATGGCAACGTCGGAAAAACAAAGAAACAAAGACACAACATGAGCACGGCACAGAAAAGAAAATGAAAACACACATATATACAAAAATGAACAACATGGACCCAATAAAAAAACCCATGGGTGAGATCAGGTGCACCGCTAGAGTAAGCATCTCCTGCTTCTTATAAGACACCTGTCGTGTTGAACATGTCAACTCCGGTAATAAAGTCAAATCCGGTAGAGGCAAAACAAACTTTCGTGGCAAAGAGAAAGATCTGTTGCCATCTGGGAAACAGATATCCCATAGCGGTCCACAAGATCGTGATGTCGACCGTAAAACTTCTGTAGTGATGACCTCAAGTTATGGGCAACATACCCTTGCTTAAGTAGCCTATTTGTAAGCAACCGAGCTCTATCAATGTAGTCGCTGTATCGACCACAAGCCGTTGAGTAGCGAATGAGTTGGGAGATGTAAACTCCATATGTCGGTGCTTTTGGAACGTTGCTACAAAGAAAAGGGAAGTTGACTATTGGAAAGTGAAGTCATCGCGTTTGTCATATAGCCTCGTTTGTAGTGTACCTCTGTTGTCAATTTCAAGATGAAGGTCAAAGAACGAGGCTGATGTGGAAGTATCTGGAGTATCCTTAATTTCGAGCTCTTTTGGACAGATAAGATTAGTAATATTACACATATACCATGTGTAATATTACTAATCAGGAAATTCGAGATCAAAAATCCAAAGTAATTAAATTTGACAAAATAATGTCCAAGACAAGTTCAATTTGACATGTTAAAGAATTAAATATTTATCCCCTTAAGTGATAGTTTTATACTTTGAAGTAGGTGTAAATTAACAGATATTTTGTTGGTAAATAAGTTTGAATAATTAAACGTTAAATTTTATTCATTCTAATTAACCAATCGGGATGGAGATCTGGTAATAACTCGGCACCATACAACACGTGACATTACGTTTTAAAACCGATTGCACAGTTCGAAAAATCACTTGATATTTAGTTAGCCGTAACAAAACATCGATATGTATTTTTGCAATATCTAAATTTTACAAATTTTACAATATCTAAATTTTACAAAATTTTGTTTAAAACTAAGGAGTATCTCCCTCTTGCATAGCTCTGCCCTTAGCTGAATTTCAGCTTTTCTATAATTAAGACCCTTTTGGTTGTTTGTTTTCTATCAGCTTTTACACGTTTTTCGATAAATGGACTTCCAAATATTTTGATTTGATCTGCACTGATGAGATACAAGTTCTCGAAATGCGCATATGCAGAAAATAAATTAACAGTAACTCCGGTATTTCGTTGTTTGGTATCTGTTTAAATTATTTTATGAGTTAATTTTGAATAATAATATAAGACATTTTGTATCAAGAAATTTATTTGTTGAAATAATATGTATATTGACCTTCCTGAACTTTCTGAATCCCCATTGGTTTGATCAAGGACGTTTTTACATGAATCACATGATTGAATTCTCAGGCAAACAAAATGGCGTTCGAAGGTCGGAAAGAAAGGGTTATAACTTCAATGTCGGAAAAAAAGGGTCATAACTACTATATACCAGGTAGGATTATTTCAATATTTTTAACGATGTTTTTGTAGAAATAATCACTGAAGCAATATATAACGTTGATACAGAAAGAAAACAAAAAACGCCCGATTGCTACGATTGATAAGAACGCATGCAGTGGAACGAGTGTTATCATATAACTAAGGGATCTAGAGTCGGACACTTTAATTTTTTACCAAGAAAGGGTACTTGAAAAATATTTGGCGGGCGAGGGAAGGGTTGCAGGGATCGGATATATGTCTGGATCATGTACCCTGACATCATCGTATACGTAGACCACTTTTACGAAAATTTGCAGCCTTTGATGTAACTTTGCAACCAAGAATGTAACTTTGCAACCCTAATTTAAAGTAGATCAACATGTCAAAAGAATGCAAACTTTCATAAAATTCATGACCAAAAAATAAAAAAATCATGAAAAGTTAATGAAACTATTCCAGTGTAAGGC
>MJUU01062091.1:22120-38482 GCA_002080025.1 Modiolus philippinarum
TTTTTTGATGCGTGAAGAGTGCCATTTTGTTCCACCCAAGCAGGGAAATTTTTTGATGCGTGAAGAGTGCCATTTTGTTGAGACAAGTTTTTTTCTAACGAACAAAGTCAGCGGGCGAGGGAAGGGTGGCAGGGATCAGATATGTGTCTGGATCATGAACCCTGACCCCATCGTATGCGTAGACCACTTTAACGAAAATTTGCAACCTTTGATGTTACTTTGCAACCAAGAAATGCAGACTTTTGATGTACAGTAACTTTGCAACCCTATTATGCATAACATGTCAAAAGAATGCATTAACTTTCATAAAATTCATGACCAAATGGGCCATTTGATTTCCGGGGGGATACAGAAAAATACAGATGTTAATACAGAAAAAAACAACAACAAAAAACGCATGGTTGCTCCTTTAAGCTTAGTGGGACCAAGGCATAGGAATTATATTAATGCACCCAATGGACTCGGGTTAAGTTATGTTTATGCCTTAAGATCTTTTTAAAAATAAGGCTTTTAAGTTATTTTATTTATAACTTAATTTTTTGTTACCAAAAAAGAATAAAAATTATGAAAACTTAATGAGAAATATTCCAATGTAATGTTAGTTCACTATGCATGCAATATAGTCTACATATGTTGTAGTGAATGTGCTAATAATTAACTTCAAGACCATAAGCTCTAAAATGACATATCTCTGATTGTAATCAAATATAGTATAATGTTAGTAGTGACTGTTATCATAGACCCCTTTGATGCGGAGTAAAAGTTCAAATGCCATACCCATCATAGACAAAAATTTGACCCCCACCCCCACCCCCAGAGTACACATCTTCATATGTTTTGACTGCATCTCGATGAGATTTAAGCGGGAAGCGGGATTGACGTTTTAAAGTAAACAGGGAACATGCTTGTCACAAAAAAATGCCTGTAAAAATGGGAAAAAAGCGAGAAAGGCTAAAAAACCCTAGTGAAGCGGGAAAAGGGAGATTGTTTAAGAGTCTTTGTAATATTTTTCCCCACTCGTGAAATGGGAAAGTTAAAAAATATTGCCTTGATTTCAAAAAAGGGACCCCCTTTGAGACCCAAGGTACATTGTAATTAATTTTATTATCTGATTTTTACATGAAAATGTTAATAAATTTTCCAAATTTGACATTGAGTCCGACATACATGACATAATGATTGTTACTCGGACACATAACTTTGGAGCTATTTTTTCGTCTTTTAACAAATTTTTACCTGAGTAATAGCCCTTTTCAGAAAGTGTTATCTTTTCCTAGCTTGGAACTCTCAAGTCAAGTGGAGGTACAATATACCCTTATCATCACTCGATAGCAAGTGAAAATGCCAAATATATCAAAATAAAATTGATCCTAGCTATTAATTCTATAAACTGAAATCTAAAATAACAAAATTAGGAAATTAAAGACCATTATATCAATAAATTGTTTTATTTAACAAATATATATTTTTTTTACAAATTAAAAAGATGTTGTCATTAGGAAATTAAAGACCATTATAAATTGTTTTATTTAACAGTATATATTTTTTTTTTACAAATTAAAAAGATGTTATCAAAAATTTAATGATTATTGATTAATTTTACAAACCCAGAATTTAATGGACAATAACCCAAAATAGCCAATTCTACCACAGGTTGATAACCGGAACTGTTTGATTGTATCTAAATGCCGAAACCAAAGTGCGGACCTATTTTTTTCTGAAAACGCCTATAGTAACAAAATATTGTTAATATGCATGGGACTTTCGAGATAGGAAGTCTTGAGTAATTGAAAGCGGAACTGATCGCCTCAAATACCAGTAGTACCGAATGACTGGATTCTTGACCGATTGAAATAATATATACCACATAAAATACAAAATATTTATAAAATTGAAGTGTATACTTAAAATTGTTCCTACGTGACAATTCTTTAACGTTGAAAAACAATTAACCTGAAGTGGTACAACAGATTCACCCTTACCCTGCTTTCGTGATATTCTAGTTTTCATGAATAAGGTTGATTATTCTAGAATATTCATGAATATTCTAGTTGAAAAGTTAATAAATTTTATTAAAAAGCTTTATCTGAAAGTAATAAGTTTATTCAAAAGGTAATAAAAACAATTCATAAAAATAAATAAATAAAATATTAAAATGATATTTAAGGATGTATAATCTAAATTGTTTTAAAATGTGATATTTTTCTGTACACTTCTATCTTTCTATCTATGACTTGTTGTTTGGTTAGCCGTAATGAAACATCGATATGTATTTTCTTAATTACCAGGGCCATGCCCCGAAAGACCGCATCAGCTGAGTAAACTATCAGTCCAGAGCTAAGACTAACCACAATTCCCGCTTTGTGCTGGGAAAGGGAGACAACAAAAATGCCAACCATTTTCCTACACAACGCAGCATATTTTCTTTATATTACTGGGCTTGATAAATTGTGTATGTATTCGTCTTAAGATCTGCCTCACATTGTTAGATCTGCAAATTTGGATAAACTTTTGGTAATTCCCTCTGTTGTGACATCTATGGCAACACTGTCATGTATTTATATGTGCAACGATTTTCATCAGACAATGCTGAAAGTTTACTAAGTAAAATGGTTCTAATGATTTACAAAGAAAAGGGCGTCTTATACTGAAAAAATTGTCGAATATAAAAAGACACTGACCACTGTTTTTGATTTTACCATTTCATTATTCTCGATTTTAACGATTGTTTTCATCAGATATGACATTTTTAGCTCACCTGACCTAAAAGGTCATGTGAGCTATTGCCATCACTTGGCGTCCGTCGTCGTCGTCCGTCCGTCCGTTCGTCCGTCGTCCGTCGTTAAAGATCAACTCCTCTGAAACAACTGGGCAAATTGCAACCAAATTTTGTCACAATAGTCCTTGGATGGTGTAAATGAAAAATTGTGTCCGACATGTCCGTGCGTAATCCAAGATGGCCGCCAGTGGACCCATTGATTAACATCGGGCCCTATTGGAAATTTTAAATTTTTTTTTCTAGTCGGATTTTGATGCAGTTTTTTTCATTGGATTCCTTATGAAAAATAAACATGGCACACAACTATCAGAATTTGGATAACTCTTTCCCTTTCCGAGCTATAAGGGGTCCCACGGGGCCAAAATCGCACTTTTACAAAGTACCTCAAATTTTTATTTTTCATCGGATTTTGATGGGGTTTCTTTCTTTGGATTCGTCTTGACGTGAGCTTTCGGTTGTTCGTCGACGGATTTTGCGTAGCTCTTACCGTTTCCGAGTAATAAGGGGCCTAAGGGGGCCAAAATCGCACTTTTACAAAGTACCTCAATTTTTTATTTTTCATCGGATTTTGATGGGGTTTCTTTCTTTAGATTCCTCTTGATATGAGCTTTCGGTAGTATGTCAACAGATTTTGCGTAGCTCTTACCGTTTCCAAGCTATAAGGCGCCTTTGGGGGACCAAAATCGCACTTTAACAAAGTACCTCAATTTTTAAGTGCGTAATCCAAGATGGCCGGCAATGGGGTCCATTGATTAACATTAGACCCTATGGCAAATTCATTCAACAATCAACTCCTCTGAAACAAATTAGCCAATTGCAACCAAACTTTGTCATAATAGTCCTTGGGTGGTGTTAAGTAAAAAATATGTCTGACACGTCCCTGCATAATCCAAGATAACCGCCAGCAGTCCCATTGATAAACTTTAGACCTCACAGGAAATGTATTTAAAAATCAATGTTATTGCATGGATGTACCACTGCTATATGCAGGTGAGCTATACAGGCTCCTGGGAGCCTCTACTTGCTTTCTTTATTTAAATATTGTATGACTAAATAATCGTTGTTGGAAACGTCGATAGAACCAGAAATCCCAACTTAATAACCTTGTTGAATTGTTACATTTTTCAGGGCCACAGAAAGTATGACGATGTGGTGAAATTAGATATGCATCTTATTGAACTAAAATCAGTATTGTCTTAACTATAATAAAGCTTTAAATGACGCTGCTAGTCTCAAAAACCGAATATGTTGACAAAATATGCTCTGTTGAAAGATAAGTGACAGGGTGTCAGAATTACATATAAAAAGGAAATAAAGTAAACTTCAAGTTTACAAAGTAAAAGGCTTTTTTGCCTCGTCTATTAATGTAATCCATTAATGTGACGAGGCAAAANGGTGTAGCAGGTTACATTTGGTAACTAGTTTGGATATATGTATTTTATATCCTTATTTTTTTTTTTCAAAAAAAAAATTCTCAAATAATTTCCAGGATTTACGCCCCATTGCAAAACCCTGGACCCGCCGCTGTTATCTACCAAAATGAACTCCAAATTTAAGAGATCGCTGATACACCATCATAAGCTTTAACCTGGACTTATACCTCTGGTTCAAGGTCTTGTGGGACTTCAGTATACTAGTATATAATATTTAATCAAATGTCGATCTTGGACCATTTGAGATTTTTACTTAATTACTTTGAATCTCCAAAAGTAATGCAAAACTACTTTCATTTTTTTGCATGGCAGCTTTATCAACTTTGTGTGATAAAAATGTTTTTCTTAAAAGAGAAAAGCACCTATCAATATTTTTCTCCCTTACAAACGTCTTTTTTTTCACATAAAAGATTTTAGTAAAACAATATGCGATCCATATTGAACTTTAACAGCACTTAAATAGACGAAATTTTGGAAAATGTCACACAACTACTTGTCTCACGTTGAATCAACTTAAAAACGACGATACAAATCTCTTTTGGTAGCCAAAACTTAATAAAATTTCCTATAAAATGAGATAGACAAAAGTAAGTTTTGCCATTGTTTTAAGCAACGTTAGTGGCATATAATAAATATTCTTATGAAATGCAAAGTATGGTATGGGCAAACCATTTGATTCTGTTTCCAAATCAAATGAAGATGAAAGACACATATGATACAAGCAAATATACATAAAACTAAATGCTAAAACTAAAATCTCACTCCTCAACGTAATTTCATTCTGTGAAAGACATACCTTATGTTGACTACTCGTATCACAGCTGTGCCGTTATTCTACAGACGTTCTTTTTATTAGGATTTTCTAGTAAATAACAAAATACCGAAGTTCCTGTTAATTTATTTTCTGCAAATGCGCATTTCGACAACTTATGTCTCATCAGTGCAGGTAAAGCCCAAACATTTGGAAGTCCAAAAACCAAAAAAACATGTTAAAGCTGATAGAGAACAAATAACCAAAAGTAAGAAATTAATTTAACACAATACCGTCAAATTAAGGATATAAAATACATATATCCAAACTAGTTACCAAATGTAACCTGCTACACCTTTTGCCTCGTCACATTAATGGATTACATTAATAGACGAGGCAAAGCCTTTTACTTTGTAAACTTGAAGTTTACCTTGTTTCCTTTTTATATGTAATTCTGACAACCTGTCACTTATCTTTCAACAGAGCATATATTGTCAACATATTCGGTTTTTGAGACTAGCAGCGTCATTTAAACCATTTTATAGTTAAGACAATACTGATTTTAGTTCAATAAGATGCATATTTAATTTCACCACAGCGTCATACTTTCTGTGGCCCAGCAAAATGTAACAATTCAACAAGGTTATAAAGTTGGGATTTCTGGTTCTATCGACGTTTCCAACAACGATTATTTAGTCATACAATATTCAAATAAAGAAAGCAAAAATGTCATATCTGATAAAAACAATCGTTAAAATCGAGAATAATGAAATGGTAAAATCAAAAACAGTGGTCAGTGTCTTTTTATATTCGACAATTTTTTCAGTATAAGACGCCTTTTACTTTGTAAATTATTAGGACCATTTTACTTAGTAAACTTTCAATCTTGTCTGATGAAAATCGTTGCACATATAAATACATGACAGTGTTGCCATAGATGTCACAACAGATGGAATTACCAAAAGCTTATCCAAATTTGCAGATCTAACAATGTGGGGCAGATCTTAAGACGAATACATACACAATTTATCAAGCCCAGTAATATAAAGAAACTATGCTGCGTTGTGTAGGAAAAGGGTTGGCATTTTTGTTGTCTCCCCTTTCCAAGCACAAAGCGGGAATTGTGATTAGTCTTAGCTCTGGACTGATAGTTTACTCAGCTGATGCGGTCTTTCGGGGCATGGCCCTGGTAATTAAGAAAATACATATCGATGTTTTATTACGGCTAACCAAACAACAAGTCATAGATAGAAAGATAGAAGTGTACAGGTGTACAGAAAAATATCACATTTTAAACAATTTAAATTATACATCCTTAAAAATCATCTTAATATTTTATTTATTTATTTTTATTAATTGTTTTTATTACCTTTTGAATAAACTTATTACTCTCAGATAAAGCTTTTTAATAAAATTTATTAACTTTTCAATTATTTCAACAAATAAATTTCTTGATACAAAATGTCTTTTATTATTATTCAAAATTAACTCATACAATAATTTAAACAGATACCAAACAACGAAATACCGGAGTTACTGTTAATTTATTTTCTGCATATGCGCATTTCGACAACTTGTATCTCATCAGTGCAGATCAAATCAAATCAAAATATTTGAAAGTCCTTTTATCGAAAAACGTGTAAAAGCTGATAGAAAACAAACAACCAAAAGGGTCTAAATTATGTAAAAGCTAAAATTCAGCTAAGGGCAGAGCTATGCAAGAGGGAGATACTCCCTAGTTTTAAACAAAAAATTGTAAAATTTAGATATTGTAAAATTTGTAAAATTTAGATATTGCAAAAATACATATCGATGTTTTGTTACGGCTAACCAAATATCAAGTGATTTTTCGAACTGTGCCATCGGTTTTAAAACGTAATGTCACGTGTTGTAAGGTGCCGAGTTATTACCAGATCTCCATCCCGATTGGTTAATTAGAATAAATAAATTTAACGTTTAATTATTCAAACTTATTTACCAACAAAATATCTCTTAATTTACACCTACTTCAAAGTATAAAACTATCACTTAAGGGGATAAATATTTAATTCTCTAACATGTCAAATTGAACTTGTCATGGAAATTTTTTGTCAAATATCTATCCAAAAGAGCTCGAAATCAAGGATACTCCAGATACTTCCACATCAGCCTCGTTCTTTGACCTTCATCTTGAAATTGACAACAGAGGTACACTACAAACGAGGCTATATGACAAACGCGATGACTTCACTTTTCCAATAGTCAAATTCCCTTTTCTTTGTAGCAACGTTCCAAAAGCACCGGCATATGGAGTTTACTTCGCCCAACTCCTTCGCTACTCAAGGGCCTGTGGTCGATACATTGACTACATTGATAGAGCTCGGTTGCTTACAAATAGGCTACTTAAGCAAGTGTATATTGCCCATAACTTGAGGTCATCACTACAGAAGTTTTACGGTCGACATCACGATCTTGTGGACCGCTATGGGATATCTGTTTCCCAGATGACAACAGATGTTTCTCTTTGCCACTAAAGTTTGTTTTTCCTCTACCGGATTTGACTTTATTACTGGAGTTGTAAAATAAAACAAATCTACAAAAAAAAATTCACCAATCCACAAAAATGTGTAAAATCAAAAGGACGATCAATCTTCTATAATGACAATTGCAATAGTGATTGAAAATAACCTTGATTTATAAGTTCTTGAGACAACATATTGAGACAAAATCGCGAATGTGGGAATGTAACTGCTCAAAAACAGAAGTTCACTTTTGGAAAATCAAAATAATCAAATTTGTCGTAGTTTTGTTTTCAAGACGTCTTGAAAACAAAACTACGACAAACTTGATTACCTTATGTTGACTACTCGTATCACAGCTGTTCCTTTATTCTACATACGTTCTTTTTATTAGGATTTTCTAGTAAGAAATTAATTTAACACAATACTGTCAAATCACACTCGCGATTTTGTCTCAATATGTTGTCTCAAAAACTTATAAATCAAGGTCATTTTCAATCACTATTGCAATTGTCATTATAGAAGATTGGTCGTCCTTTTGATTTTACACATTTTTTTGTGGAATGGTGGATTTTTTTTTTTTTTTTTACGATGGGATAATAACGAAATCACCGAACAAATTTGTCAAGACACAATGTCTGCTGAGATAGGAGGAAAAACAAGTGGCCTTGTACAAGAAGGACCCTGTAGATCGGTGAATCAGGCTTGTTTTTTATTTTCTTATTTATTTCTTCATTCATTTATTTTTTTTTATTTCTTCATTCAGTTATTTTTTTTTGCCTGGCTGGAGCAATAAGATTATTCTTGCAGATTTCCCAGGACAATTTTAGAAGGTCTTTGAAACCTGTAGAGAAAGTGTAAACAAACATTCCTTTCCAACAGATTGTCATTGTATCCATAGCGTATGCAAGGGGGTATGTATCTAGAGATGTTGCATACAGATTCAGAAGAGTTCGACCCCACAGAAAACAGATGGCATTGTCAGTTACTTGAATTTATTCCCATTCCGTGTTCACTGGTACTATAGAACGTGACAATGTGTCTGCTATGGCGTTAGTGTGATCTGGAATATGAATTACAACCAACTGTATCTGAAGTTCTGATTTTTCAGATTTGCTACCATCGTTGTTTTGTCTGTTGCCAGAAATACAAAAATTGAAATAAAGAGTAGTTTTGGATAATAACAAAATACCGAAATGACTGTAAATTTACACTTTACATATGACCATTTGAAATGAAAGAGCCAGATGAACAGTCTTCATCTCTTACAAGCTCATTTGCTCTTTCTGATGTTCTGATGTTCCCTCTACGTAGGCTCCCTAACTCGGGTTGTAAGCATCTGTGTAGAGGGTCAAAGTAGGAAATGGCACTGACAGACAAGTCCCTGTTATCACACTCTCCCTGTCTTTCAAGCATGGAAGGTAGGGTAGCAGTGAGGGAAGCAGGGGTATTTTTGCTTCCCAGTCTTGGAAGGTCGGAAGCCAATGTTGGAGTGAATAACAATGTAGGGGTTAATGTGAAGGCGTCCAAGAGGAAACACTTCCGCAAGGGATTTGATGAAACCTAAAAGGGGGTGTTGGGGCAACAGAGAATTTTGACATAGGAATACAATATCTTCCTCTGGATGAAAATGAGACCAAAGTCTGTTCTGTAACGTTCTCCTAGAAACAGAAAGTTCTGACAAAGAGTCAGCTCCTATTTTGAGACAAAGTTGAATTACCTTTTCTGTCTTTCATGCAACCATTTTTTGATCGGAATCCCTGATAAGAGAATCGTCCAAATAAGAATAGATCTGAAATGACAGTTTGAGTATATGAGCTGTAACTGCTTAAAATACTTTTATGAAGGTCAGAGGATCTTAAGAAAGTAAAAAAGAAATTGGTATAAAGTGTTGTCCCACACAAAATTTTAAAAATCTGAAAGGAGGAGCAATAGGCGTATGAAAATAAACGGACTTGTTGCCTACATAACGGATAGAATACATGCATTTGCTATGACGGAACGATTGGTTGGAAATGCGGTATCAACAGATATGTGTTCGGGACATACAAGTCTATAATTGCCGTCATAATTCCTGTTTTCTTTGGAACTTTTGAACCTAAAGGAGACGGGAGTAAAATCCTGGAGTTTGGGTAGTATTCAGAGTCTTTTCTATAGCTCCAATCTTTACTCCAAAGCAATGAAGGGTATGGAGTAAATGCACATGAGAAAAATTCTCTACAAATACATGGTAAAAAGCAATGGAGCAAAGCTTTTCTTGTTGTTCTTCATTTTGAAGTCACCGTGAGGCATTCAATAATGAGGTTTGTCTATACCTCATAGTAAGTTCAAAACAGCCCCTAGCATCGCTTTGAGCGCAACTCATTGCTAGATTTCGAGCAACGCTACATCCATGGCTCTATAAACACGGATGCGGGATCGTCAACAAACATGAAATTAAATGGCAAAGTGTTCTAACAATTGCTGTCATCCGTTGCCTGACAAAAAGACTAACAAAAATCACAACACTTAAACAACTTAGGGCACTTATCGAGTCAAAAGTAAGAAAACTTGGAAGAGTAAAATCACGAGATGTGGGCACACTAAACAGGAGGTCAGAATAATAATTTTACATTACAAAAAATAAAAAGGCCAAATTTTGAAAGTATGGTAGTCCATTCATATGAGAAATTTTCTCAAGCACAAGTACACCAGCCTACTTGTATAAAGGGAAGAACCAAAATCAGAAACATTTCTAGGTTGATTGCTTTAGGCGAAGCTAAAAACTTAACTCAAGAACCTAAAGTCATGTGTTTAGATTCAGGAAATGACTTGTAAGTAGAGGAAGCTTCCTGAGACAATCCACATGAAGTCTCAAAAAATTAAACCCTAGGTTTGAGCGAAAGGAACATATGCGCTTTCTATTAGCAGAGAATACATTCTATCCTTGAGCTTTTATGTCTAGAAAACCAGCAGTTCCTTCGGCTCTCACTCACTAGAACTACCTTATTCACAAATAAAAGTTATGTTTAAGGTAGATTTCTTCTAAACAGACACATTAGGAACAACTTCTTCCTCAACAGTTAGAAAAGAAGCTTCTTACTTCCTTAGGCCATAGATAGAGTATCATCTTCTACATGGTCAGTAGAAGAAAGCTAACTGTGGCACTTGACATGGACTCCAACGCATCTAAACTATCTGAGACAACTTTCAGGTCAGAAGTTATAGACTTTTTAAACTCCCTAGAACGTCTCTTTCTTCTCTCGCTATGAAACTCTTAGAGAATGAAGAGTCAGATGGCGTCATGGAATTATTTGTAAAATTACCGAGAAAACCTGTCCAAAAATGGGAATTTCCACATGGAAAGCTATACCTACTTGGGTACAAGGAGTCCAAGGAGGACAATGCCAACCAGGGAACCTAGACTGTGTCATAGAAGTAACTGGAGGTCTATGTTGCAATTTAGTAAAAAAAAGATTGGGTAGTTTTGACCTAAAATGCTCGAGTTGCATTCCCTCTTCATTGTTGTAATTCCAGAAGAAATCAGTACAATGGTATTTTTCATGAAACGAGTCATAAGTAACAAAATACCGAAGTTACTGATGAGAAAAAAATGTGTGCCAAAAGTAGCTTTTTACTAGATTTCATGGGTCACGTGGGTATGCAACTTTATAGCAAAATACTGAAAAAATAAGTTGGTAACCTGTGTTGAATTTGGATACAAAATAAGTGTTGTGATGTGGTTACATAATGCAAGAATACAACAGTCAGTAGAGTGGTTAACCACCTAATTGTGCTAAGTCAAAATAAAAACAAAAATAAGAAAACGTCTGAATTTAAAAGATAAAAAAGGGTAAAAAACAATATTTTGACATAAAATGTCTTTTTCTAGGGTAACGTAAAAATAAAAAAACACGTATAATTACGCTAGAAGAAATGGAGAAACTAAAAACCTAGATAGAATAGGTGTGCAGCGAGCCGAGAAATTTGATAATTCTAGCCAATTTTGAGCACATTCAAAAAAAGGTGATTGAAATGTTGCGGTCGGGAATAATAATGGGTAGGGGTAGGAAAGGACAGGAAATTAAGTGAAAAGTGAGTGCGAGGACAAGATTTAAAAGACAAAATGTGGAAAAATGGACCAAAAATGGAGAAATTTTTCCACATTTTGTCTTTTTAAATCTTGTCCTCCCACTCACTTCAGATGTTTTATTTTTGTTTTTATTTTGACGTTGTCCAATTCAGTTGGTTGACCACTCTACTGACTGTTGTATTTATGAAATTTAGATATTTTGTTATGCAAGTAATGAAGAAAAAAAAAGACTTTAAAAAGATTCACTGGCTAGTTTTTTTTTTCTTTTTTTTTGTTTTGTTTTGTTTTTTTGGGGGGAGGGGGGCAGGTGTCTGTCTCTTCCTTGAGTAACTGGAGACACAACTGGAATTCCAACCGAAAAGTCATTTCGAGTAGGAAGTTTTATGTTGCTACCTTGAAATGCCATTAGTGCTATTGAGCACGAAATGAATTTCAAACATCGGCAGTAGAATACCGAAGGAACACAGGAGTGGAATTTACAAAAATCGAAGTCCAAAGACATGGCCAAAACGAGGACACAGAAAACAATGTCGTTAAACACAGAAAACAATAGACAGATACAAAGCAAAGAAATAGAAAACACAACATTCAAAAGCAAGGCACTCATGTGTGAACTCAAGTGAAACTGAGAGTGACATCAGGTGCTCCGGAAGGGTACGCATGTCCTGCTCTGTTAACAGCACCCGTCACACTGTAAGTAGGTCAATCTAGAAAAATGTCAAAATCGGTAGTCAAATCCGGGAAGAATCTAGCCGAAAATATCCGCTTTTATTTGGGATACTGACACGTCATATCTTTCAATGATGTTATGGTGCCAGCCATATAATTTCTTGAAGGATGAAATTAACAATGGTTGAACAAATTCCTGACTAAGCAGCTTTTGGGACATTGTTCAAATAACATCTTTCAGGTTCTGTGATCAACAATTTTTTTTAAATATATGAAAATGAAGCTTGATTAGCGAAATGACATTACCTACATGTTACAAGTACCATCAAATCAAAACCATATACTGCAAAAAATTTTATGCTGCAAACATGGCATACCATTTGGGCCTGTAGTAGTTTCTGCTGTGACGTCACAGGGTTGAAAATATTACCTTCGTTGTCAATGATTAAATAAAAAACTGTCATTTTCACTTAACTAGTAACAAAATGTTATTGAAGTAAATTGATAATTCTTTTTTATCTTAATTACGGATTGTTCACACTTTTACAGGATATAAAATTTATATGTCTGCTTTTTATTTTTAGTGCTTATAGAATTAGCGTATTTATAAACCATATGAAAGTAAAAAATGGATAACAGGAAACACCTACAATGGCTGAAAATTATTATTACATGCCACAATCTTTTATGAAACTACACATCATGAAGAACATGAATAAGACAAAAGACAAACGCAAACAACGATAGGAACTCGGGACAGCCGGACTTGGTACCTGCAATAGCAAAAGCCATTAAGAAATTTATTAAATTATCACATTTTTAAAATGCAGATGAAAAAATATTTTTCGATCCTTTTTCAAAAAAGTACATCGGTAGACAAAATATGAATTTCTCAGTGTTTTAACATGCATTTTAGAGATCCCAAATTGTGCCACTAATAAAAATGGTATCAAAGATTGAAAATTCTAAAATTACTATATACTGGTAAATCTTCAGTTTTGCCAACCAAAAAATGCTTATTTGCATATCTAAATTAGATTTTGTGACATCGCCGCTTATCTCCGTAATTCAATGCATCTGGCCAAACAATGTCAAATAACAATAATTACCTGAATATACAGTAATATTAGTAGCAACATAAAATATTAATGTTCAATAAATAAGGTTAAAATCGTTTTTATCTGTTTTCAATCTTCTCCGCAGGAAAAAAAAAACCTGCTGTTCTGGTCGCAGCCGGAAATTGAACGAGTAGCTGTTCCTTATACATGTCTACGAAGGATTTTCTCAAAATGTCTTTATACTTGGGTATATCCTGCGTTACTGATATGTCGATTAAGGGTTATCCAAGAAATCACTGTAGTTCAGAATATATGTGATACAAAGGTTATATTTAAAGATATAAAAATTATTATGATGAGCAATACGGGAATCATTTTGGAGTCTTGTGGGAATAGTGTCATAATGACAATTCTGTCCTTCCTGTCTTTTCAGTGGGAAATCCTGAATAAGACCCCTAAAATCCCTGGCCCTGGGATGCAAGCGGATTGTGACAACGTCTTATCCGCCGCAAAGTGGATGATCTTAGGATGGTAGAATCTTTAACTTAAGATAGGGTATTTTTTTATTTATTCGCAGCATTGGTTAAGAAATATGAAAGTGGACGTCAAATTTTTTTGAAATATTTCAATAATTTTTGCCGGTTTTTGAAGACATGCAGGAAATTTAACAAGATTATTTTTGCAATATTCAAATTTCTTCCACTTCTCCCGAGAAAACTGAAGTAATTGCTAAGTATAAATACAGGTAGTAAGTGTTGAATTATTAATTTAAAACAAAATGATAGGTATGAATAAAGACATGCCATTCAAGACAATCATGGATTGCATCCAAGATTCCGTTTGCTCTAGTAAACCAACCCTTTTATCCCAAAAGCAGATAGTCTGTGACAACCGACCGAATAGAAAGAAAGGATACTGCTAGCGCAAACCAGGGAAGGATGGTTTTTTTCTGGAGGTTTTCCAAGATCTCGCTACAGCAAGGCGATGCTGACCAACCGATCGGTTGGAAATTTCAGGTGGATGAAGTCATCAGGGAAAATTGCTATGGAGGAAGGAGAGTTGGGATATCACAGAAAAGCTAAGGATTTGGTGAGGCTCGTGAACCTCGAACCCCTGTAGCCGCATGACATGGAAACATTCGTGCAAGTGAGCCACTGTATAATCTGAAGTAAGATATCAGATACCCAAGCACAAAAGAGGATGGAATGTGCAACTGCTCATCTGCGTAAAGATGGTGAAGATCGATCCGGAGGCCGGTCAAAATATCAACGCCAGCCCATATTTCTGGTCAACCTTGACCACCATCGCCTGAACAAGGTGATAGCCCAAATGGAGGGAATATCATGGATGGAGACCATTGAATACAAACTCACAGGAATAGAAAATAGAAGGGAAACGGGGTAGCTCTTACCGTTTCCAAGCTATAAGGCGCCTTTGGGGGACCAAAATCGCACTTTAACAAAGTACCTCAATTTTTAAGTGCGTAATCCAAGATGGCTGGCAATGGGGTCCATTGATTAACATTAGACCCTATGGCAAATTCATTCAACAATCAACTCCTCTGAAACAAATTAGCCAATTGCAACCAAACTTTGTCATAATAGGCCTTGGGTGGTGTTAAGTAAAAAATCTGTCTGACACGTCCCTGCATAATCCAAGATAACCGCCAGCAGTCCCATTGATAAACTTTAGACCTCACAGGAAATGTATTTAAAAATCAATGTTATTGCATGGATGTACCACTGCTATATGCAGGTGAGCTATACAGGCTCCTGGGAGCCTCTAGTTGCTTTCTTTATTTAAATATTGTATGACTAAATAATCGTTGTTGGAAACGTCGATAGAACCAGAAATCCCAACTTAATAACCTTGTTGAATTGTTACATTTTTCAGGGCCACAGAAAGTATGACGATGTGGTGAAATTAGATATGCATCTTATTGAACTAAAATCAGTATTGTCTTAACTATAATAAAGCTTTAAATGACGCTGCTAGTCTCAAAAACCGAATATGTTGACAAAATATGCTCTGTTGAAAGATAAGTGACAGGGTGTCAGAATTACATATAAAAAGGAAATAAAGTAAACTTCAAGTTTACAAAGTAAAAGGCTTTTTTGCCTCGTCTATTAATGTAATCCATTAATGTGACGAGGCAAAACGGTGTAGCAGGTTACATTTGGTAACTAGTTTGGATATATGTATTTTATATCCTTATTTTTTTTTTAAAAAAAAATTCTCAAATAATTTTCAGGATTTACGCCCCATTGCAAAACCCTGGACCCGCCGCTGTAATCTACCAAAATGAACTCCAAATTTAAGAGATCGCTGATACCATCATAAGCTTTAACCTGGACTTATACCTCTGGTTCAAGGTCTTGTGGGACCTCAGTATACTAGTATATAATATTTAATTAAATGTCGATCTTGGACCATTTGAGATTTTTACTTAATTACTTTGAATCTCCAAAAGTAATGCAAAACTACTTTCATTTTTTTGCATGGCAGCTTTATCAACTTTGTGTGATAAAAATGTTTTTCTTAAAAGAGAAAAGCACCTATCAATATTTTTCTCCCTTACAAACGTCTTTTTTTTCACATAAAAGATTTTAGTAAAACAATATGCGATCCATATTGAACTTTAACAGCACTTAAATAGACGAAATTTTGGAAAATGTCACACAACTACTTGTCTCACGTTGAATCCACTTAAAAAAGACGATACAAATCTCTTTTGGTAGCCAAAACTTAATAAAATTTCCTATAAAATGAGATAGACAAAAGTAAGTTTTGCCATTGTTTTAAGCAACGTTAGTGGCATATAATAAATATTCTTATGAAATGCAAAGTATGGTATGGGCAAACCATTTGATTCTGTTTCCAAATCAAATGAAGATGAAAGACACATATGATACAAGCAAATATACATAAAACTAAATGCTAAAACTAAAATCTCACTCCTCAACGTAATTTTATTCTGTGAAAGACATACCTTATGTTGACTACTCGTATCACAGCTGTGCCGTTATTCTACAGACGTTCTTTTTATTAGGATTTTCTAGTAAATAACAAAATACCGAAGTTCCTGTTAATTTATTTTCTGCA
>MJUU01062091.1:39922-79465 GCA_002080025.1 Modiolus philippinarum
TTTAAATGACGCTGCTAGTCTCAAAAACCGAATATGTTGACAAAATATGCTCTGTTGAAAGATAAGTGACAGGGTGTCAGAATTACATATAAAAAGGAAATAAGGTAAACTTCAAGTTTACAAAGTAAAAGGCTTTGCCTCGTCTATTAATGTAATCCATTAATGTGACGAGGCAAAAAGGTGTAGCAGGTTACATTTGGTAACTAGTTTGGATATATGTATTTTATATCCTTATTTTTTTTTTCAAAAAAAAATTCTCAAATAATTTTCAGGATTTACGCCCCATTGCAAAACACTGGACCCGCCGCTGTAATCTACCAAAATGAACTCCAAATTTAAGAGATCGCTGATACACCATCATAAGCTTTAACCTGGACTTATACCTCTGGTTCAAGGTCTTGTGGGACTTCAGTATACTAGTATATAATATTTAATTAAATGTCGATCTTGGACCATTTGAGATTTTTACTTAATTACTTTGAATCTCCAAAAGTAATGCAAAACTACTTTCATTTTTTTGCATGGCAGCTTTATCAACTTTGTGTGATAAAAATGTTTTTCTTAAAAGAGAAAAGCACCTATCAATATTTTTCTCCCTTACAAACGTCTTTTTTTTCACATAAAAGATTTTAGTAAAACAACATGCGATCCATATTGAACTTTAACAGCACTTAAATAGACGAAATTTTGGAAAATGTCACACAACTACTTGTCTCACGTTGAATCCACTTAAAAACGACGATACAAATCTCTTTTGGTAGCCAAAACTTAATAAAATTTCCTATAAAATGAGATAGACAAAAGTAAGTCTTGCCGTTGTTTAAAGCAACGTTAGTGACATATAATAAATATTCTTATGAAATGCAAAGTATGGTATGGGCAAACCATTTGATTCTGTTTCCAAATCAAATGAAGATGAAAGACACATATGATACAAGCAAATATACATAAAACTAAATGCTAAAACTAAAATCTCACTACTCAACGTAATTTTATTCTGTGAAAGACATACCTTATGTTGACTACTCGTGTCACAGCTGTGCCGTCATTCTACAGACGTTCTTTTTATTAGGATTTTCTAGTACATAACAAAATACCGAAGTTCCTGTTAATTTATTTTCTGCATATATGCATTTCGACAACTTATGTCTCATCAGTGCAGATGAAGCCCAAACATTTGGAAGTCCAATAACCAAAAAACATTTTAAAGCTGATAGAGAACAAATAAAATACTGATTTTAGTTCAATAAGATGCATATTTAATTTCACCACATCGTCATACTTTCTGTGGCCTTGCAAAATGTAACAATTCAACAAGGTTATTAAGTTGGGATTTCTGGTTCTATCGACGTTTCCAACAACGATTATTTAGTCATACAATATTCAAATAAAGAAAGCAAAAATGTCATATCTGATGAAAACAATCGTTAAAATCGAGAATAATGAAATGGTAAAATCAAAAACAGTGTCTTTTTATATTCGACAATTTTTTCAGTATAAGACGCCCTTTTCTTTGTAAATTATTAGAACCATTTTACTTAGTAAACTTTCAACCTTGTCTGATGAAAATCGTTGCACATATAAATACATGACAGTGTTGCCTTAGATGTCACAACAGAGGGAATTACCAAAAGCTTATCCGAATTTGCAGATCTAACCATGTGGGGCAGATCTTAAGACGAATACATACACAATTTATCAAGCCCAGTAATATAAAGAAAATATGCTGCGTTGTGTAGGAAAAGGGTTGGCATTTTTGTTGTCTCCCCTTTCCAAGCACATAAGAAAATACATATCGATGTTTTATTACGGCTAACCAAACAACAAGTCATAGATAGAAAAATAGAAGTGTACAGAAAAATATCACATTTTAAAACAATTTAAATTATACATCCTTAAATATCATCTTAATATTTTATTTATTTATTTTTATGAATAACAAAATACCGAAGTTACTGTTAATTTATTTTCTGCATATGCGCATTTCGACAACTTATGTCTCATCAGTGCAGATAAAACCGAAACATTTGGAAGTCCATAACCCGAAAAACATGTAAAAGCTGATAGANAATTATTATTCAAAATTAACTCATACAATAATTTAAACAGATACCAAACAACGAAATACCGGAGTTACTGTTAATTTATTTTCTGCATATGCGCATTTCGACAACTTGTATCTCATCAGTGCAAATCAAATCAAAATATTTGAAAGTCCTTTTATCGAAAAACGTGTAAAAGCTGATAGAAAACAAACAACCAAAAGGGTCTAAATTATAGAAAAGCTAAAATTCAGCTAAGGGCAGAGCTATGCATGAGGGAGATACTCCCTAGTTTTAAACAAAAAATTGTAAAATTTAAATATTGTAAAATTTGTAAAATTTAGATATTGCAAAAATACATATCGATGTTTTGTTACGGCTAACCAAATATCAAGTGATTTTTCGAACTGTGCCATCGGTTTTAAAACGTAATGTCACGTGTTGNATAAGACACCCGCCGTGTTGAACATGTCAACTCCGGTAGTAAAGTCAAATCCGGTAGAGGAAAAACAAACTTTACTGGCAAAAAGAAAGATCTGTTGTCATCTGGGAAACAGATATCTCATAGCGTCCACAAGGTCGTGATGTCGACCGTAAAACTTCTGTAGTGATGACCTCAAGTTATGGGCAACATACCCTTGCTTAGGTAGCCTATTTGTAAGCAACCGAGCTCTATCAAGGTAGTCACTGTATCGACCACAGGCCCTTGAGTAGCGAATGAGTTGGGAGATGTAAACTCCGTATGCTGGTGCTTTTGGAATGTTGCTACAAAGAAAGGGGAAGTTAACTATTGGAAAAATTAAGTCATCGCGTTTGTCATATAGCCTCGTTTGTAGTGTACCCCTTTTGTCAATTTCAAGATGAAGGTCAAGGAACGAGGCTGATGTGGAAGTATCTGTAGTATCTTTAATTTCTAGCTCTTTTGGATAGATAAGATGAAGAAAATCACCAAAGCGAGGATTGTTTAGTGATAAAATATCATCTATATAACGGAAGCTGAAATTAAAGGACCGGGCCAGTTTTTTATCTTTACTTTATTTTATCTTTAAGGACAGAGCTATGCATGAGGGAGATACTCCTTAGTTTTAAACAAAATTTTGTAAAATTTAGATATTGCATATTTCAATAAAATCGGTTTTCGGGCAGCACCTAAGTACTGACTACTGGGTTGGTGAATACCCTCGAGGACTAACAGTCCACCAGCAGAGGCATCGGCCCAGTGGTAATAAATAACAAAATACCGAAGTTACTGTTAATTTATTTTCTGCATATGCGCATTTCGACAACTTATGTCTCATCAGTGCAGATAAAACCGAAACATTTGGAAGTCCATAACCCGAAAAACATGTAAAAGCTGAATTGTTTTTATTACCTTTTGAATAAATTTATTACTTTCAGATACAGCTTTTTAATAAAATTCATTAACTTTTCAATTATTTCAACAAATAAATTTCTTGATACAAAATGTCTTATATTATTATTCAAAATTAACTCATAAAATAATTTAAACAGATACCAAACAACGAGATACCGGGGTTACTGTTAATTTATTTTCTGCACATGCGCATTTCGACAATTTGTATCTCATCAGTGCAGATCAAATCAAAATATTTGGAAGTCCATTTATCGAAAAACATGTAAAAGCTGATAGAAAACAAACAACCAAAAGGGTCTAAATTATAGAAAAGCTCAAATTCAGCTAAGGGCAGAGGTATGCATGAGGGAGATACTCCTTAGTTTTAAACAAAAATTTGTAAAATTTAGATATTGTAAAATTTGTAAAATTTAGATATTGCAAAAATACATATCGATGTTTTGTTACGGCTAACCAAATATCAAGTGATTTTTCGAACTGTTCCATCGGTTTTAAAACGTAATGTCACGTGTTGTAAGGTGCCGAGTTATTACCAGATCTCCATCCCGATTGGTTAATTAGAATAAATAAAATTTAACGTTTAATTATTCAAACTTATTTACCAACAAAATATCTGTTAATTTACACCTACTTCAAAGTATAAAACTATCACTTAAGGGGATAAATATTTAATTCTCTAACACGTCAAATTGAACTTGTCTTGGACAGTTTTTTGTCAAATTTAATTACTTTGGATTTTTCATCTCGAAATTCCTGATTAGTAATATTACACATGGTATATGTGTAATATTACTAATCTTATCTGTCCAAAAGAGCTCGAAATTAAGGATACTCCAGATACTTCCACATCAGCCTCGTTCTTTGACCTTCATCTTGAAATTGACAAAAGAGGTACACTACAAACGAGGCTATATGACAAACGCGATGACTTCACTTTTCCAATAGTCAACTTCCCTTTTCTTTGTAGCAATGCTCCAAAAGCACCCGCATATTGAGTTTACATCTCCCAACTTATTCGCTACTCAAGGGCTTGTGGTCGATATAGTGACTACATTGATAGAGCTCGGTTGCTTACAAATAGACTACTTAAGCAAAGGTATGTTGCCCATAACTGGAGGTCATCACTACAGAAGTTTTACGGTCGACATCATGACCTTGTGGACCTCTATGTCATATTTGTTTCCCAGATGACAACAGATCTTTCTCTTTGCCACTAAAGTTTGTTTTTCCTCTACCAGATTTGACTTTATTACCGGAGTTGTAAAATAAACCAATCTGCAAAAAAAATTCACCAATCAACAAATATGTGTAAAATCAAAAGAACGATCAATCTTCTATAATGACAACTGCAATAGTGATTGAAAATAACCTTCATTTATAAGTTTTTGAGACAACATATTGACACAAAATCGCGAGTGTGGGGATGTAACTGCCCAAAAACAGAAGTTCACTTTTGGAAAATCAAAATAGTCAAGTTTGTCGTAGTTTTGTTTTCAAGACGTCTTGAAAACAAAAATACGACAAACTTGATTACCTTATGTTGACTACTCGTATCACAGCTGTGCCGTTATTCTACATACATTCTTTTTATTAGGATTTTCTAGTAAGAAATTAATTTAACACAATACTGTCAAATGACACTCGCGATTTATCTCAATATGTTGTCTCAAAACTATTGCAATTGTCATTATAGAAGATTGATCGTCCTTTTGATTTTACACATTTTTGTGGAATGGTGATTTTTTTTTTATTTTGTGGATTGGTTTTATTTTACGATGGGGTAATAACGAAATCACCGTACAAATTTGTCAAGACACCATGTCTGCTGAGATAGAACATTCACTCCGACAGGAAAAACAAGTGGCCTTGTACAAGAAGGACCCTGTAGATCGGTGAATCAGGCTTGTTTTTTTTATTTTCTTATTTATTTATTCATTCATTTATTTTTTTTTCTATTTCTTCATTCATTTATTTATTTATTTTTTGCCTAGCTGGAGCAATAAGATTATTCTTGCAGATTTCCCAGGACAATTTTAGAAGGTCTTTGAAACCTGTAGAGAGAGTGTAAGCAAACATTCCTTTCCAACAGATTGTCATTGTGTCCATAGCGTATGCAAGGGGGTATGTATCTATACAGACGGGGTGCGATTCAGAGATGTTGCATACAGATTCAGAAGAGTTCGACCCCACAGAAAACAGATGGCATTGTAAGTTACTTGAATTTATTCCCATTCCGTGATCACTGGTACTATAGAACGTGACAATGTGTATCCCATTCCGTGTTCACAGGTACTATAGAACGTGACAATGTGTATCCCATTCCGTGTTCACAGGTACTATAAAACGTGACAATGTGTCTGCTATGGCGTTAGTGTGATCTGGAATATGAATTACAACCAACTGAAACTGAAGTTCTGATTTTTCAGATTTGCTACCATCGTTGTTTTGTCTGTTGCAGAAATACAAAAATTGAAAGAGTAGTTTTGGATAATAACAAAATACCGAAATGACTGTAAATTTACACTTTACATATGACCATTTGAAATGAAAGAGGCAGGTGAACAGTCTTCATCTCTTACAGGTTCATTTGCTCTTTCTGATGTTCTGATGTTCCCTCTACGTAGGCTCCCTAACTCGGGTTGTAAGCATCTGTGTAGAGGGTCACAGTAGGAAATGGCACTGACAGACAAGTCCCTGTTATCACACTCTCCCTGTCTTTCAACCATGGAAGGTGGGGTAGCAGTGAGGGAAGCAGGGGTATTTTTGCTTCCCAGTCTTGGAAGGTCGGAAGCCAATGTTGAAGTGAATAACAATGTAGGGGTGAATGTGAAGGCGTCCAAGAGGAAACACTTCCGCAAGGGATTTGATGAATCCTAAAAGGGAGTGTTGGGGCAACAGAGAATTTTGACGTAGGAATACACTATCTTCCTCTGGATGAAAATGAGACCAAAGTCTGTTCTGTAACGTTCTCCTAGAAACAGAAAGTTCTGACAAGGAGTTAGCTCCTATTCTGAGACAAAGTTCAATTACCTTTTCTGTCTTTCATGCAACCATTTCTCGATTGGAATCCCTGATAAGAGAATCGTCAAAATAAGAATAGATCTGAAATGACAGTTTGAGTATATTAGCTGTAACTGCTTAAAACACTTTATGAAGATCAGAGAATCTTACGAAAGTAAAAAAAAAAGAAATTGATATAAAGTGTTGTCCCACACAAAATTTAAAAAATCTGAAAGGAGGAGCAATAGGCGTATGAAAATAAACGGACTTGTTGCCTACATAACGGATAGAATACATGCACTTGCTATGACGGAACGATTGGTTGGAAATGCGGTATCAACAGATATGTGTTCGGGACATACAAGTCTATAATTGGCGTCATAATTCCTGTTTTCTTTGGAACTTTGGAACCTAAAGAAGACGGGAGTAAAATCCTAGAGTTTGGGTAGTATTCAGAGTCTTTTCTATAGCTCCAATCTTTACTCCTAAGCAATGAAGGGTATGGAGTAAATGCACATGAGAAAAATTCTCTACAAATACATGGTAAAAAGCAATGGAACAACGCCTTTCTTGTTGTTCTTCACTTTGAAGTCACCGTGGGGCATTCAATAATAAGGTTTGTCTATACCTCATAGTAAGTTCAAAACAGCCCCTAGCACCGCTTTGAGCGCAACTCATTGCTAGATTTCGAGCAACGCTACATCCATGGCTATAAACATGGATGCAGGATCGTCAACAAACATAAAATTAAATGGCAAAGTGTTCTAACAATTGCTGTCATCCGTTGCCTGACAAAAAGACTAACAAAAATCACAACACTTAAACAACTTCAGGGCACTTATCGAGTCAAAAGTAAGAAAACTTGGCATAGTAAAATCACGAGATGTGGGCACACTAAACAGGAGGTCAGAATAATAATTTTACATTACAAAAAATAAAAAGGCCAAAATTTGAAAGTATGGTAGTCCATTCATATGAGAAATTTCTCAAGCACAAGTACACCAGCTTACTTGTATAAAGGGAAGAACCAAAATCAGAAACATTTCTAGGTTGATTGCTTTAGGCGAAGCTAAAAACTTAACTCAAGGACCTAAAGTCATGTGTTTAGATTCAGAAAATGACTTGTAAGTAAAGGAAGCATCCTGAGACAATCCACATGAAGTCTCAAAAAATTTGAACCCTAGGTTTGAGCGAAAGGAACATGTGCGCTTTCTATTAGCAGAGAATACATTCTATCCTTGAGCTTTTATGTCTAGAAAACCAGCAGTTCCTTCGGCTCTCATTCACTAGAGCTACCTTATTCACAAATAAAGGTTCTGTTTAATGTAGATTTCTTCTAAACAGACACATTAGGAACAGCTTCTTCCTCAACAGTTAGAAAAGAAGCTTCTTACTTCCTTAGGCCATAGATGGAGTATCATCTTCTACATGGTCAGTAGAAGAAAGCTCACTGTGGCACTTGACATGGACTCCAACGCATCTAAACTATCTGAGACAACTTTAAGGTCAGAAGTTATAGACTTTTTAAACTCCCTAGAACGTCTCTTTCTTCTCTAGCTATGAAACTCTTAGAGAATGAATAGTCAGATGGCGTCATGGAATTATTTGTAAAATTACCGAGAAAACCTGTCCAAAAATGGGAATTTTCACATGGAAAGCTATACCTACTTAGGAACTAGGAGTCCAAGGAGGACAATGCCAACCAGGGAACCTAGACTGTGTCATAGAAGAAACTGGAGGTCAATGTTGCATAGCATTCAATTTAGTAAAAAAAAAGATTGGGTAGTTTTGGCCTAAAATGTTCGAGTTGCATTCCCTCTTCATTTTTGTAATTCCAGAAGAAATCAGTACAATGGTATTTTTCATGAAACGAGTCATAAGTAACAAAATACCGAAGTTACTGATCAGAAAAAAATGTGTGCCAAAAGTAGCTTTTTACCAGATTTCATGGGTCACGTGGGTATGCAACTTTATAGCAAAATACTGAAAAAAATAAGTTGGTAACCTGTGTTGAATTTGAATACAAAATAAGTGTTGCGATGTGGTTACATAATGCTAAAATACAACAGTCAGTGGAGTGGTAAACCACCTGAATTGGGCTAACGGCAGGTCGGAGTCGGCCCCTAAATAAAGAGTAATCGAGTTCAGCGAAATAAACATCATCCTAGACTCCTATAGACATAAAGTAAACTAACTAGAAAACAGACAAGACACACAAACGCTTAATAAATTTCCTGACTTAGATTGTCCTCTCCTTGGATTGTTCGCTTTTAGATTGACGGTTCGGTTCTCACTTACTTTAGGACAGGCGCAAACCTGCTGTGGCGGGGTTAACTAGTTTTTTCGGCCCAACCTTCCCCCAATAGCCAATGTGATAATTAAAAAAAAGCAATCGTAACAACAGTAAAATACAGTTAGCAACAGGACTGATTCAATTGTGAAAATGAAACTGAAAGAACTAAATATACGAACATAAACATGAAATCACAAATAACTTAATACCGAAGTTACTGTGAATTTTGATTCTGCATATGCGCATTTCGACAACTTATATGTCTTCAGTGCAGATAAAATCTAAATGTTTGGAAGACCATCAAGCCAAATATGTTTCAAAGCTGATAGAGAACAAATTATCAAATATGATCTAAATAGAAAGCCAAAATCAGCTTAGGACAGAGCTTTGCATGAGGGAGATACTCCTTAGTTTCAACAAAATTTACAAAAAATTAGATATTGTAAGGTTCCAAATAGAATCGGCTTTCGGGTCATCACCGAAGTACTGACTACTGGGCTGGTGAATACCCTCGGGGACTAACAGTCCACCAACAGAGGCATCGTCCCAGTGGTAACAAATAACTTAATACCAAAGTTACTGTGAATTTTGATTCTGTATATACACATTTCGACAACTTATGTCTCTTCAGTGCAGATAAAATCTAAATGTTTGGAAGACCATAAAGCCAAATATGTTTCAAAACTGATAGAGAACAAATTACCAAATATGATCTAAATAGAAAGCCAAAATCAGCTAAGGACAGAGCTTTGCATGAGGGAGATACTCTTTAATTTCAACAAAATTTACAAAACATTAGAAATTGTAAGGTTCCAAATAGAATACCGAAGTTTCTGTGAATTTTGATTCTGCATATGCGCATTTCGACAACTTATGTCTCTTCAGTGCAGATAAAATCTAAATGTTTGGAAGACCATAAAGCCAAATATGTTTCAAAACTGATAGAGAACAAATTACCAAATATGATCTAAATAGAAGGCCAAAATCAGCTAAGGACAGAGCTTTGCATGAGGGAGATACTCCTTAGTTTCAACAAAATTACAAAAAATTAGATATAGCTTTTTACCAGATTTCATGGGTCACGTGGGATGCAACTTTATAGCAAAATACTGAAAAAAATAAGTTGGTAACCTGTGTTGAATTTGGATACAAAATAAGTGTTGCGATGTGGTTACATAATGCAAGAATACAACAGTCAGTAGAGTGGTTAACCACCTGAATTGGGCTAAGTCAAAATAAAAACAAAAATAAGAAAACATCTGAATTTAAAAGATAAAAAAGGGTAACAAAAACAATATTTCGACATAAAATGTCTTTTTCTAGGGTAAAGTAAAAATAAAAAACACTTGTAATTACGCTAGAAGAAATGGAGAAACTAAAAACCTAGATAGAATAGGTATGCAGCGAGCCGAGAAATTTGATAATTCTATCAAATTTTGAACACATTCAAAAAAGGGTGATTGAAATGTTAGGGTCGTGAAACAATAATGGGTAGGGGAGGGAAAGGACAGGAAATTAAGTGAAAAATGAGTGCGAGGACAAGATTTAAAAGACAAAATGTGGAAAAATGGAACAAAAATGGAGAAATTTTTCCTCATTTTGTCTTTTTAAATTTTGTCCTCCCCACTCACTTCAGATGTTTTCTTATTTTTGTTTTTATTTTGACTTTGTCCAATTCAGGTGGTTTACCACTCTACTGACTGTTGTATTTATGAAATCATTGACAACGAAGGTAATATTTTCAACCCTGTGACGTCACAGCGGAAACTGTCCGCTTTTATTTGGGATACTGACACGTCATATCTTTCAATGATGTTATGGTGCCAGCCATATAATTTATTGAAGGATGAAATTAACAATAGTTGAACAAATTCCTGACTTAGCAGCTTTTGGGACATTGTTCAAATAACATCTTTCAGGTTCTGTGATCAACAAATTTTTTTTTAGATATATGAAAATGAAGCTTGATTAGCGAAATAACAATACCTACATGTTACAAGTACCATCAAGCCAAAACCATATACTGCAAAAATTTTTATGCTGCAAACATGACATATCATTTGGGCCTATAGTAGTTTCCGCTGTGACGTCACAGGGTTGAAAATATTACCTTCGTTGTCAATGATTAGGCTAAAAAACTGTCATTTTCACTTAACTAGTAAGAAAATGTAATGAAGTAAATTGATAATTCTTTTTTATCTTAATTACGGATTGTTCACCATTTTACAGGATATAAAATTCATATGTCTGCTTTTTATTTTTAGTGCTTATAGAATTAGCGTATTTATAAACCATATGAATGTAAAAAGTGGATAACAGGAAACACCTACAATGGCTGAAAATTATTATTACATGCCACAATCTGCTATGAAACTACACATGAAGAACACGAATAAGACAAAAGACAAACGTAGACAACGATAGGAACTCGGGACAGTCGGACTTGGTACCGGCAATAGCAAAAGCCATTAAGAAATTTATTAAATTATCACATTTTTAAAATGCCGAATAAAAAAAATATTTTCGATCTTTTTTCAAAAAAGTACATCGGTAGAAAAAATATGAATTTCTCAGTGTTTTTAACATGCATTTTAGAGATCCCAAATTGTGCCACTAATAAAAATGGTATCAAAGATTGAAAATTCTAAAATTACTATATACTGGTAAATCTTCAGCTTTGCCAACCAAAAAATGCTAATTTGCATATCTAAATTAGATTTTGTAACATCGCTTATCTCCGTAATTCAATGCATCTGGCCAAACAATGTCAAATAACAATAATTACCTGAATATACAGTAATATTAGTAGCAACATAAAATATTAATGTTCAATAAAAAAGGTAAAAATCGTTTTTATCTGTTTTCAATCTTCTCCGCAGGAAAAAAACCTGCTGTTCTGGTCGCAGCCGGAAATTGAACGAGTAGCTGTTCCTTATACATGTCTACGAAGGATTTTCTCAAAATGTCTTAATACTTGGGTATATCCTGCGGTTACTGATCACTGTATAACTGTAGTTCAGAATATATGTGATACAAAGGTTATATTTAAAGATATAAAAATTATTATGATGAGCAATACGGGAATCATTTTGGAGTCTTATGGGAATAGTGTCATAATGACAATTCTGTCCTTCCTGTCATTTCAGTGGGAAATCCTTAATAAGACCCCTAAAATCCCTGGCCCTGGGATGCAAGCGGATTGTGACAACGTCTTATCCGCCGCAAAGTGGGTGATCATAGGATGGTAGAATCTTTATCTTCAGATAGGGTATTTTTTATTTATTCGCAGCATTGGTTAAGAAATATGAAAGTGGACGTCAAATTTTTTTGAAATATTTCAATAATTTTTGCCGGTGTTTGAAGACATGCAGGAAATTTAACAAGATTATTTTTGCAATATTCAAATTTCTTCCACTTCTCCCGAGAAAACGGAAGTAATTGCTAAGTATAAATACAGGTAGTAAGAGTTGCATTATTAATTTAAAACAAAATGATAGGTATGAATAAAGACATGCCATTCAAGACAGTCATGGATCGCATCCAAGATTCCGTTTGCTCTAGCAAACCAACCACTTTATCCCAAAAGCAGATAGTCTGTGACAACCGACCGAATAGAAAGAAAGGATATTGCTAGGGCAAACCAGGGAAGGATGGTTTTTTCTGGAGGTTTTCCAAAATTTCGCTACAGCAAGCCGTTGCTTGCCAACCGATTGGTTGGAAATTTCAGGTGGATGAAGTCATCAGGGAAAATTGCTATGGAGGAAGGAGAGTTGGGATATCACAGAAAAGCTAAGGATTTGGTGAGGCTCGTGACCCTCAAACCCCTGTAACCGAATGACATGGAAACATTCGTGCAAGTGAGCCACTGTATATTCTGAAGTAAGATATCAGATACCCAAGCACAAAAGAGAGGGTGGAATGTGCAACTGCTCATCTGCGTAAAGATGGTGAGGATCGATCCGGCGGCCGGGCAAAATATCAACGCCAGCCCATATTTCTGGTCAACCTTGACCACCATCGCCGAATCGACAAACCTGAACAAGGTGATAGCCCAAATGGAGGGAATATCATTGATGGAGACCATTGAATACAAACTCACAGGAATAGAAAATAGAAGGGAAACGCGGAATGTGTCAAAGAGAGAACGACCCAAAGGGGAGTCATAACAACTCAAGCCACCATAAGATCTTCAATGAACGATGAAGAAACCCCACGCCAAACGGCAGGTCTGAGTCGGCCCCTAAATAAAGAGTAATCGAGTTCAGCGGAATAAACATCATCCTAGACTCCTATAGACATAAAGTAAACTAAGAAGAAAACAGACAAGACACACAAAGGCTTAATAAATTTCCTGACTTAGGACAGGCGCAAACCTGCTGATGCGGAGTTAACTAGTTTTTTTTTCGGCCCAACCTTCCCCCAATAGCCAATGTGATAAATAAAAAAAAGCAATCGTTACAACAGTAAAATACAGTTAGCAACAGGACTGATTCAATTGTGAAAATGAAACTGAAAGAACTAAATATACGGACATAAACATGAAATCACAAATAACTTAATACCGAAGTTACTGTGAATTTTGATTCTGCATATGCGCATTTCGACAACTTATGTCTCTTCAGTGCAGATAAAATCTAAATGTTTGGAAGACCATAAAGCCAAATATGTTTCAAAACTGATAGAGAACAAATTACCAAATATGATCTAAATAGAAAGCACAAAGACTACTAGCTTTTAACTGACATGCCAGCTCTAGACCCATTACCAACTGACAAATAAAGTCATATACCCTCAGTATACAGCTTCCACCAAGATCCCTTCCCAAGAGGAGTTTAGCATAATGATTTCATGCATATACCAGAATAGATAACCCGTGTCCATGAAATACTGATTGAACCACTCCACCCGCTAAGATGTCCTGACCCAGTACATGGAGCATTGGGACTGGAAGAAGGCGATGAAAATCGAGATGCCGCGTGAAAGGAGATACATCTGCTTTTAGAGTCAAATCCTATCAATGAAGACAACTTTCGTGCCTTAGACAGACTTCGAGTGCTTCACGATTAAGGTCGAGCCTGAGCCGGTAAAGTCTGTCGTGGACGGAATCGTGCAGCTACTGGAGCACGTGATGAAGACCGCCATCCAGAAGCTAGAAGATGGCGAGCCCTTCAAGCCCCAAACAAAAGTCCTCCAAAAGCACACACCGTCCGGATTCTGCTCCAACATGAGTCGGTATATACCAATGAGCCGGTGATCTACACCATACAGAAGGAAGGGGAGGACATGGCTCAGATCTTCGTGGAACGGCTGAGGAAGGATGCCGGCGACATGAATGGACAGGACGACTTCAAGAAGCCCATGGCGATGAAGAAAGGAGACACGAAGGACTTCGCGGAAGATACCAAGTGCTTCAAATGAGACCAGGCGCTCGGAGATGATAGGGTAAGAGAACACTGCTACTTTTCTAGTAGATTCAGATGGGCCGCGCACAATGACAGAAAACTGGATTACCAGGCACCAAAATTCATCCCAATCATCTTCCACAATGTGGCGGGCTACGATGCTCAACTCTTCATAAAGTCACTTGGCGCTACCGAAAGAAAGATCGACTGCATACGCAACACGGAAGACTGCTAGAAGAGCGCACCGTTCGGTGAGTACAAGGATAAGTAAGGAAAGATAAAGACTCTGTACCAGCACCTTCGATTCTAGTACATTGGGGCAAGTCTTAGGAAGCCAGTAGAATAATTAATTTGGTGCCGAGCCAATGAACCCCGGACTCTTCAAGATTGTTACTTTCATTTGAAGAATGGGCGAAGCATCACCCTGCGTGAAGTAATTGATCGGGAAAACCTGAAGCATATCATGACGCACCCGCGGGACTATGATCTGGGAAGCAGGTAGATCAATTGGTAGATCAAGGATTCACAGGTGACGACCTGATGTGATATTACCAGCGAGATAGCCTCGGGATGTACTTGATTTCCGAGGGGACTGGCCTCGATAATATCAGCCGAATAATCCGACGCACCCTCTGCGCAGATCATGTTATCAATATAGATATTAAGAATGCGCACCCGACTCTTCTCTCCTAGTATTGCCACGAAAATGGCATCGTGTGCACGGGGCTCGACAAATGCATCATGGACCGGGAAAATCGGATTGCGGATCTGATGGCCTACTTTGAGATTACGCGGAATGAAGCCGATACCTTCCTAGTTGCCAACAGCAATGCGAAGATAGTCAGACCCAAGGATGACGCACCTGCCTGGCTCCGAGACTATTATGGGGAAACGCAGAAGATGATTGAAGAAGAAATAAAATTGAATTCACACATTTCCATGCTCGTCAGCGAATTCAAGGAGAAGAGAGGTACATACTAAAACATCGACAGGGCTGTCATAAACTACGTCATGTTCTCAAGAAAATAAGTCTCTGATGGCAGTCTTCAACCACTTGACCGAGCAGGAGATCGAAGTAGAAGCACTTGTATTGGATGGTTTGATTTTCCATAAGAAGTAACAGAATATCCGAAATTCTCCCATGCTGCTCCCAGGGGGTAAAGGAATTCATCGGGACTGATATAACATTCACTGCCAATGAATGGTAAAATATCCCTACCGCGGCGATTGGGCAGATGGGCCAATATTCGGATTTGTTACTACGCAAAGGCGTATACTCATATGAGAATATGGATAAGTTCAACTTAGGTATTTTTGTATTTCGAGAGGCTCTAGGAGACCAAGCTCCCACAAAAGGAAGCTTTCCGCAGCTGGCTCACTGGCGAACATATCAGCGATACGCGCATGCTTAGAAAGTCTGAGAAGCCTCCAGGTTCCATGGCTGACTGCCACGACCTCTACATTGAAACTGGCGTGATCTTGTTAGGCGACGTTTTCGAGAATTTCCGTGTTATCTGCACAGAGCATTATGGACTCGACCGGCACACTATTACACCGCACCAGGGTTAATGTACAATACAGCACACAAGGTAATCGAATTCAAGCTCGACCTCATCACCGACCCCAATATGCTGCTTATGGTTGAAAAAGGGATTCACAGTTGGATTACCATGGCTTCCCAGAGATACAACCGGGCGATCATTCGGGTCCTACCCACCAGAGATTGCAAGTGGAACGACCCCCAGAGCACACGCGGTGAGTAGGATGAGAAAGGGTACATCTTCGAAATGGAACTCGAGTACACAAGGGAGCTCCATGATAACGACAACGACTATCCCCTAAGACTGGAATCCCTCGAATCAATGGAGTAAGAAAGCTGGTGGGCCAATCCCAAAGACGCATATGCCTTCAAAGTAGATCAAGATGAGCGCAAGAATGCTAAAGGAGTGAAGGACGTGGAAGAGTCCGAAATGGCCTTCGAAGAATATATGCAGTGCCTAGACAAGGGCAAGGAGAAATACCGCTCGATGAACATTATCCGCATTTGGCTTCAACAGTAACTCACGTTAGACTCCTGCGATAAATCCCTCTCCTCCAACGACGATAAGCGATAAATCTCGCCGGATGTAATTCATAGATGTAGCANNNNCGACGAGATGGTCGTCTACCGGCTATCTGAGATTCGATATATAAGACTGTTGAGCTTTAGGAGCGCGGTGACGTGGTCTGAGGACACTTAATTAATTGCACATACTGAAGTTCCTACCGGAAGGTCGGCAGCAGTTACAGGTGATCTACGTGTTATAGATAAATAGATAAGTTTGGACCTCAGTCGAGGAAGCGCATGTCTATCATGCGAATGCTTTAGGATCTCGATCACAATCGTCCTGGATTGCCACGGAATAGCTCGGACGGAGTCATGAAGATATTGGAGCAACCTCCAGATGAAGTTTGGCGTGGAAAGTATCGATGACCTAAAGGCAGAGCTCCATGCGACCCACAAAGCACTCGAGGCAGAACAGTGACGCTCCTATCGTATGGAAAAAATAGGTCAAAGTGCTTTCCCACCGTAGGTGGCAAGACGGAAGGGGATATCGATAAGCATGGGGCATACGATCCACAATCTACTATAGAGGACCCAAGCAGACGAACCACTCACCAATGAATGATATGCTAAGAATTGTCTGGAGCTAGCAGCAAGCAAGCATGCTATGATAAACGTCCTAGAAAAGAATGCCAAGTCTAGTTAGAGCCAGACAGTTGGTGGTTGATGAGCATGATCGTTCTATTGATTCAATCAAGGCAGCTCGAGAAAGGATTCTCTCCATCATAGGCGTCTATACACTCTCCTCGGTCTACGCAGTGGACGTGATTGGGCCACGATCTAAGCTTACAGCTATCTAGCCCTTCTTCTTCGGACATGTAAGCGACGTGTCCGTCCATAGCGACCTCTACCACTTTTGAAGAATCTCATGGTCTTCGACGACTTGATGCTGAGCAAGCAAAGCGAATACGAATACTACTTCGCGTGCGGTCGCCATAATAACGTGGACTGCTTCTACCTTTGCCGAAATTACTTCAAGCTCCAGCGACAATCGTTCAGCGAGAATGCCAACTTCGATATGCAGGATTTCGAAGGAAAGACCTTTAATTCCCACTCCCACCGGAAACCTCAGCAGTCACCCGGACCCCCTTACTGCATCAAAACCGTCAACAGATATCAGTCACACGTGCCTATCAATATTGGGAAGTGATAAATGTAAAAAGCAAACGAACCTTTCTGCTCCTCCAATTGCATTGCTGCGACGCGAGACTATGAGGCGATCACTTTAACGCTTAGGGGCGATCGATCCAATGCTTCAAGGTGATCGATCCAACGCTTAGGGTCGATCGATCCAACGCTAAGGAGCGTTGCAGATTCTAAAAATGACGCTCATCAAGATCACCGATCCCAATCAGGGTTAGGCGCTCATTTCGTACCTCTATAAGCAAGATTAGTATGGGAGCGGGGTGCAGACCGTCTTTCCGCCCAAAAGCTTCGGTCAGTCGCGATCGTCCCGACATCTAGACCGGGAATAATGGGGTTTGCAACGAAATCGTGGCCACCCTCAATGTCAAGAGGAATTTCTGACACATTAAGTAGAAGGAGTACGAGAAGCTGCATCGAAAGCTTCTCTAGATAAATAAACGATGCCTTCAGTAGCGAATCACGGTTATCGCCGGAGGAATACAGTCGGTGGACGATGTCTATTCGATGCCATCAGCAGTCTAGTCGGACGAGTGATTATATCTTCCCCCGCGAAGACGTTGAGTAGCATGGCCATGAGTGACGCCGCTTTCTATGCAATCCTGTAATGTTTTGAGAAAGGGGCCGTGGATCACGACATTCATCAAACGGCCCACAAGAGAATCACCCCGACCCACCAGCGAAGACCAAGACAACTCGAAACTGCAGGTCCGACTCAATAGTCTCATTTCGGGTGTAAGCATCGATCGCCACTATCCATGACTTCGTCGAGGGCTATAAATAAATCAATGATATGCTTACTATCATCAAAGGACCGACTTACGCCAATGAGGAAAAAAGTATAAATATTCGAACCCCGGATCTCTTCCTCCACCCCGCCTAAAGCTTTCTCTTGATCGAAGGCCAACTTCAGAGGAACCTTAGCGCGTTAGAATGGCAATTTTTTTTTGTATCGCTTGTCAATAACGACGTCATTTTCTTCTTTCGTAGTATCAGCTACGGACTCTCCGGCCAGGAGATTTAGCACTTCATCGACCCCGGCATATATAGAAAAAAAGAAGGGAAACGGGGAATGTGTCAAAGAGACAAAGCCGTCATCATGCTTGGAATGTCGACGTATCCCGACGACCACCTCTAAATCGCAAGACCTCAGCCAGCTATGGTTTAAGGGTTCCACGCCCGATGCCGAAGCAAATCAGGTAGGATTTGCAGTACACCATGGCTATATCATTGCTACGCCAACCAGTAAGGGATTGTTATTCTTCTCCATTCCACTCAAGCACATCTTCGGCTCCCCCGAGGATTACGATAAGATTGTCCATGGATTCAATCATGATCTCCCCCTGATGCGCAATTGGGATGTCAGTGCGGTGGCTGAGAGCCGCCACAGACAACGAGGTGGCCAAACTAGTCTTGAGTAAGGTCTTCTGGTTCGTTCCCCAGGTCACACCTTCCGACGAAAAGATATTGCGACTTTATAAGAGCGAAACTAAGATCGAATATGGATTTCGCATGAGGCAGTGCGATTTCGTAGCCGCGATCCAGACCTCGCAATTCCATCGGCGTCTAGTCGCTTAAGGAAGGCGTTGGATCATTGTCGCCTTCCAGGCAGAAAGAAGCAATGATCAGACGCACAATTCCGCCGTTTTCGACCACTCCCGATTTCGAAATATCCACGTGACCTTCAATGCTGACGGCTACCAAACCTTGGGCTTCGGTGCCAGCTTCTCCGAATGCAGGATCGCTAGGATCTATAGGGAGGTCGCAGAATCCCGTAAGAAATTTTATAGGATGGAAAGTCTGCTGAGCAATTGCGGCTTCAATCCATCTGAGTTCATCGATCTCTATCCTTTATTCGTCATCGACGTGAGTTATCAGTGCGAGCGGTTGAAAGAGTCAACCTTTGATATCCAAATTCGAGCCAACTTCGAGCACAAAGCCATATCGACTCGCTTCAACCCACCCCTCCATTTTCATGAGGTGAAATCTTAAGGTAGACAGACACTTATATTTTTCTATAAATCGGCTCAATTGAAGAACTAATCCTACCAACCCGAAATCCATAATAAAATGCTATAGCATAGATGGTGGACTGTTGGGTGCCGTTGACGTAACGTCCGTGGATAATATCGCTATTCTTAATGATGCTATTGATGCTGGTGATATTGACGATGTTTTTAGACTATTGGATACATAGAATTCTGGCGATAATGAGCTTTGCTCTCACAGTCGAGCGTTTGGCATCGAGAAGGACCTTGGTGGGCGTTCCTTGGGAAGTCTATTGCTGTCCAGTGGTATCATACTCTGATTGTTGTAGGTTAGGTATTGTTGCTTCCGTTCCTTCGAATCCATGTAGCCTGCCTCTGTGTCACTAGTGAATTTAGTCTTGCCCTTGATCCCGCGCCGAGTCGTCAAGAAGAAAAAAAGAATAGAGATATTGTGCGATTAGCCAAAACCTATAAATCCCTGATGGTGGGTGAAGATGGTGCTACTGAGATCCGTCTGGAGAACTACTACGACGGAAAGGATCTTCTTCCGTAAATGGTGGTTTAAAGTGGGAGATGACCCATGTGAGATCGATGCACGCGACCTCATCTCACACCGGTGAATGACCAACCAGACGTGTTGAGTTTTGTGATACAACAATCGTAACCATGACTAAACGTCATAAAACACCTGACGTCATAATGTTAGGAACACTCAAATGGCGACAACGTTGTTCACATGGTATACGTTTCTAGACATTTCTATCCGTGTTTTACGGAAGAAATAGGAACTTGCATTCGGTCAAAATGAAAGATCGGGATATCTTTCACTCGTGTGAGAAATTTTACGTCTTTTCCTCTCGTTCCGCTACGCTCCACTCGAGAAAAGACGAAATTTCTTACACTTGTGAAGTCTAAGTAGCCCGATCTTTAATCTGATCTTATGCAAGATCCTATTAATCTACGCTTTCCCTTCAGAAAAGATCTTGCCAAGCAGACCCAAGGCCGGTGCTAATTTTTTTACCCATTCCATCCGCCATCTCCCCGCACCGAATATTTTTTTTCTACCGCACCTCAGATAATCTATTCAAAGTTGAAATATTCGTAACCGCTCTTCTTTACCTTCTGCATTCCATAATTGTCGATCTTGAGCAGATGCAAGCTATTTTGCGGTATTTGGTCCATCTATCTAATCGTCTTCTGCACCCCCAGACTTTGGTCTTCGTCCCTTTCCTCTCCAGCGTTAGAATCCTGCTCATCCCATACTTCCTATTCCGCGTTATATGCTCATCCTACTGCACTCCCAGGTTTTGGTGTTTGAACCCTTTCATCTCCAGCGATATACGTCCTTGATTATGTTGGTGAATGTTAATGTTTTTGAACATTTTCAGTTGTGTGTTAAATGTACTTGGTGAAATGAATTAATTGTAAACTTTATTGAACCATTTTGTGTTTTGTTAAATTTTTATACATAAAGATGATACAACTCAGTCCCATAAGAGCTTATATTTATTGTTATGATTTGGTAGATTTGAATTTGAGACAGACAACCATTGCAAACTATCGAGGATATCGTCATCACCGATGGGTTTCGTATGTTAAATGAGTTTTTCCATGCCGACTTGTTCGATCAGTATTAGTGTTTTCATCTTTTTTGTCGGAATTTTGTTGAATGTAACAAGGACTTATAACATTATACGTCACGGTGGGTAATCGAGATACTTACTTTTGGCATACGGCAGACGGGTACGCGCTAGATAGCATACGTCCGATGTGTTGTTTTTGATACTACATACTTCAGACGACAAAATGTCAAACAACGGTATGTTTTGTGTTTGTTTTCTTTTGAAAGTTGCAATATATCCCGAAATTTAAGTAGAGGATATGGATAAATGATATATAAATCCAATGAACACCGCTACAGTCGTCACTCATTCCTCAAATGCTAAAATAATTCATTCTGTCATAGGGTGGTAAAATATGTCTATATTGCAGACTCCTCCTGAGGTCCCTACGGCAATCAAGTTTGGCAGAAAATAAGTGACAACGCAATTTTTCCCAAAAAGCAAGTATCTCGATTTCCCACCGTGAGTACGCCCTTGAATGAAATAAGTTCTTCTGCCAGAAATGTTACGCTCCAGTCCAATATTGATCTCAACAGTACATTCAAAATAAAACAGTTTTTCAATATTTGTTTGAAATGGTCCCGTGAGTATTCTTATATCACCTTTGTCATTGTTCAACTTACGTGCGTAACAATGGGGGTCGTCACGAACTGGTACATGTAGTTGCCTGTCTGTTTGTTTTTGGCTCTCGCAAACACTGAGAAAAAATCACAGCAAAACCAGAACACTTTCCTGAAAATATGTTTTTTTTTCAACTGGACGCAAATTTTACGTATCTATGAAGTGCTTTCCTTTAGAATTCATTATAGTATAACTAATACAGGACTTTCGAGATATGAACTCTCGGATACCAGTAAGAAGGAAAACTGGATTTCCACACCTATTGAAATAAATATATACCACATAAAAACAAACTATTTATGAAATTTGCCGTTCAAGAAACTAAGGAATTGTGGGTACTGTGATTGAATTTGAAATTTTGGTGTACGAACAATCGATTTTAGACCAATGACGTTACGTTATTTACGTTCTTGACCAATCAACGTGCCAGTTTTGGTGTACGCTCTACCCACAACTCTTCAGTTTCTGAAACGGCGAATTGAAGTGCATTTATAATTTTTCCAATATAACAATTTTCAACTAAATTTCAATTGACGAAAAAAACAAAGAATAAACCTGAAGCACTACAAATCGATTAAACATAAATCACCCTTAGCTCAACAATGTTCATTAATTGGTGATTCCTTCTCAATGTATTGATTTTTTTATTTATTAGTATAAAAAAAGATCTGTTACCGGAGTGAACACGATTCAACAGTTCCGTATTGACCGTCGTGAATATCAATAAAAATGTCACAACCGCCGTTATTGTGCAACTAAGGGTGTGAATAGATATGATGATAAAACATGTCTGCATTCCTCGAAGGTTCCGGCTTTAAGTAATAATTATTATCTGTATTATATAGATTACCTTTCCGGGTAATCGTAGCCAGTGCCAAAAGTAAATTAATTTTCCCGCGGTTCGACAGTAACAGCGGGAAAATGTATGTATTAACGTTATGTTCCGGTAAATGTGACCAATCGGGTGGACCCGATTGGGATATTTAAACTATTTTCGTACAGGTGGAGTCATTTCTAGCCGCCCTTTCATGGTGTACATGTCAAACTTCATGTATTTTATGGAACTTAAAATTTGGTCTTATAGTTCAGTGTTGTTTATACAGTGCATTTTTATATTTATATGCATTGTGATATAGGATTGTAAATATTTTTTGTAAAGAAAGCTTGGCATATTCAAAATCAACGCAAGTTCTCGGGTTGTCCCCAGTAGACGCAGGGACTTATACATTAATGTAATGTAATGTATAGTCCCTGGTAGACGGTTTGTCGAAAGGTATTTTTTGCTGGAGAACACAGGTTTCCAGAGATAAAGGTTTACCTCTGGTTTTTTCATGGGCGTGCCTTGGACGTTGGCACGGGGAATAGCTTACTATGTATATCTATATTTATCAAATGTCGCATCACTAAAATTTATTGTATATCATCAGAAGTGGACTTCTGATATTATCAGAAGTCCATTATTAGTAGAAGTCTGCAACTCGTTCAATATGTTTTGTGACGGCGTTGTCCCCAGATTAGGCCGTTATCAGTAAAATCGTCTACGGGGGGTTCACCCCAATCTCGTTCATTTAGTATGGAATGATGGGTAAAAGTATTATCACAAAAACAAGTACTTGTTAATTAATCACAGTCGAATAATCATTTAAGTTCGAACATGTGAAAATAAGAAATGTCAACATTGTTCAACCCACCCAGGGTAGAATTCTGTTCAAAAATATGAAAAATGGATAGTTTATTGCCGTCAATGATACAAAAATATTTTGTATTTTAACAAGGACGTATATTTAGATATCTAAATACAAGTCCTTGATTTTAATGATAACTTGAAGAGATTTTTAACGATTTAAAAATGAAAAAAAATATATACATCAAATTTATAAAAAAAAAAAAACAAAACATTTTTTCCTCCAAAAGTTAAAATGATAAATTTATTGACTGTTTATGATGTTGTGAATGTTTAATGTGAACTTTGATTTTCGAGAAAAAAAAACAACTGAAGAAAGACGGCCATAGAAAATTATCCGAGATACTTAGTAATGAAATTGCAACTACACAGCAGTGCCACACATAATTGTTACTATGTGCTTACATTATAATAATGATAATTCGCTTGAACAGGTTTAGACAGCTTTATTTTCTTGTTTGCTATGCGGCATAAAAAAAATATTCAAGTATTTGTCAATCTCTGCGACCCCACTATTATAATAAAAGTGTATATATTCGACCAGGACCCGTTCTTTTATAAATCATTGTTACACACTTTATTGCATTAATACACTATGTAGTTATTTAATAACTTCACCGAAAGTTATTCCAAGATATTTAGCATGCTGCCCATAATTTTAATGTCGTATAATTGATTAACAAAAAAGTTAACAAAATGAAAAAAAGAAACCATGAATTCTTATTTAGTTTAAACACGTAAAGATTGCTTTCGGCAATTTAGTCTAGAACCAGTCTACTTTCTCTAGTAGCTATATTGGACACTTTTTTTCTTTTTTTTAAATTATATTTTCTATTAAGTATTGATTTAATCGTTTATATATGTTGTATCTATTTTGTACTTCTCTTATCAATCGGTTATTAATTATCATATTTATCCGAAAACTGACAGGGTAAAGTCTGACAGAGAATATAAATTGTCCCTGTGGATTTTGCATATATTAATTGTACCCACAATGCAACATTTATTTTCTGGCCATGAATTTTTTGCTACTATTTTTAGTCTTCTCGCACGAAATCTCGCTTGAATCACAGCGGTAGTCTGGGGACAACGCCGTCTGCTGATGTATTGCGAGTTGCTGACTTCTACTAATAATGGACTTCTGATATTATTTAATAAATCCGGCGTCCATCGTACTCGGCGGGCTAGTCGGCAAAATTATATTGGTTTAATTTTATTTCATATCTATATGTATAGGCGATAAGAATAAGAATAAGAAAACTTTATTTTGATTCGGCATGTTTAAAAATTACAACACAAGCTCTAAAGAGCTTTTAACCGAATATAAAAACACTAACATAAAACAGAAATTCAGATATAACAACATGCAGAACAAAATAAGTAATTCACACATAGCATACCATAAAATCAATTGGCAAATTTGAAAATTCATAAAAATTAAATTCAAAGCTTACCATTTAAAATTAAAAAAAAAAAATTAAAAATATGCATGTTTTGAATTACATGGAATTTAATGAAAAAATTAACGTTGAGAAAGAGAGTTTGTAAAATTTCAAAGAACAGATAACTCTTTCCGACTTGTATCAATTATCAATTACTGAGGGATGTGTCAAAAACTGTAAAAGTAAAAATCAAATTTAAAAAATTAAAATTCATGCATAACTGTAGCGAACCAAACTAGAAACAAACAAAAGCAACATAAATAATAAGCAGCCAAAATGCAAAAGTATTACCTGCAAGCAGAGCAGCGACATTCCACACCATTCCAGGACTGAATAAGACTTTTAAAATGTGGAAAACTATTTTCAGTCCTGAAATGGTCTGGAAGGCTGTTCCATAAAGTAGCGGCAGCAAATTTGAAAGATTTTTTACCGTAAAGAGTCGACTTCACATGTGGTACATCCAGAACATTTACATACCTGAAAGAATATTTTGATTGTTTAATAGTAACCAAATTTTGTAAGCATACAGGAGCTATGTTATTCACCATCTTAAATGTTTCTAGAGCCATTGTTCTTAACCGTCTGATCTGCAAGGAAGGCACCTTAGCTTTATGTAAGAGGTCCTCAATCCTCGTAAACAAAACGGAGTGCTCTTTCCTGCACTTTTTCGAACTTTTTTGAGTTTTTCTCGGTACAAAAGTGCCAAGCCAAAGGGCAAAAGTTAAAATTACTAAGAATAAAAGTGTGAAATATAGTAAGTTTACTGAGCCTATCGCTTGCGTACGTCATAAGGGAGTACGTCATAAGGGAGTTGAGTGAATACATTTGAATTTGGCGGTATTTAGTCGAAAACGAAACTGAAAGCAGAGAGGGGACGTAATCAAATTCAAAACGAGACAGCGCGCGGACATCGAAAGAGTAGGACACCTGCTGCTGATGCAAATAATAAGTAAGATTTCGGGGTTTAATACTACAGTATAGTATGTCTCGTAAACACGACGATAATTAGAATGAGAACTGAGATTGGATTTCAATAATTTGTCGAGGGGTTTCGTATGTAAACAGACATCAGTCAAAGTGAAAGTTCTTCTGGGAAAACAATCCCAAAATTTTCGACGTAGAAAATTTTTATTCGAGGTTGTCAAGGTATTTTTTGCAACTGAATATGTTAAATTTTCTTCAACAGTTCAGTTCTCATCTCTTGATTTGATTTATTTGCGTTCAGGATATATCGAAATCCATTCCAGTAATAAGGTTCCAATAAGGTGTTGGGATCGAGCGAAGAATGTGAGACTGAGTACAAAATTACTGGGGTGGTTCGTTTCTCTTGACCAGGTTAGCCCGTTTGCTTCCATTCTATTCGGTTTTTCATTCTTTTCTAAATTTGAGTTCACCTGGGTTAACCTGGGTTAGACCGTTCTGAAATGAGCGGCGCACTCGGTTTAAAGATGGCGGACAAAGTTTAATTCGAATGAAACTAAATGCAACAAGAGTAATTATTATTTGTTAAGGTTATTGTGGTGAATCTGCTTTAAGAATTTAACATCTAGACGAACATTTGTGATAAAACAAACACAATATGAGCATAAAAACACATCAAACCTGAAATGTACAACAAATGTTGGCGCATATGACAATTGCCAAAATATAGTTTTTGAATAAAACAAGTTTTAATGCTGTAGCAGTTTTCATAACTGAATATAACTTGAAAAAATGAAAATGAAAATTAGTAATTAGTCCTTGATAGATAAGTAAATAAGCAGAGAGTAAATTGCCCCTCTCCAACATAATTGTCCGCCTAAGAGGACAATATAACATTATTTTATTGTAGGATAATCAGATAATTTGTTTGGTGTATAGAAATGAAGAAAATTCATCCTCCGAAAAATCTAACATGTCCATTGCAGAATACGCAACAGCTTCAAGACCATGTCCGTCATTTTTTTTTTCACCATTTCGTTTGTTTCTGTTCACTAACGGGGTTAGGTCGATCACGTGGTCGTCCTAGACCGGGTAAGGATGAAACGAACCGGACCACTGGTTCTTACTCCTGGGTTCTTACTAGGGCTGTACTAGCTACACAAGCGTCACACAAATTCCATTATCATCCCCTAGTAAATAGATAATTCCAGACATACGGAAGGAGGTGAAACATTGTGGAATCGGTAGTCATCGTATGGAAAAGGTCCGAGTATAAAATCTCAATCTCTTGTCACAGAGGTTCATACCTGAGTCGTATAGACAAGTTTCCAATTGGTGAATTTTCCCTGAAAATTTTGACGTCACAATAGATAATTCCGAACATACAGGGTATCAATTTTTTGAGGTGGTGAAACATTGGGAATCAATAGTGATCTTATGGAAAAGGCCCGAGTACAAAATCGGAGTCTGTCAACACTCATTTTTAAAATTAATATGACGAATTTTCCTCAAGATTATAAGCATAATACATTCATCATATATAGATTTATATCAGAATTGAATTACATAATAACATCGAAAGTTGAATGATTTCACGTTTGATGAAAAATCTAGAGTCCAGCACCACCCAGGTGACTTCCGGTTTGGTTTGTTTACATCTTATCTGCTCTGTGATTGGTCAAAATTTAATTGTGACATCATTATACCCCCGCTTTGTAAAAGCGGAGGGTATATAGTGATGGTGGTGTCTGTCCGTCCGTCATTCCGTCCGTCCGTAACACTTTTACTGTCAAAGTTTTCTCGGCTTCTACAGGTGGGAATGATTTGATATTTAGCATTAGGCTTCCAAATGATGAGTTGTACAGTGTCAGATATTTTCATGTTTGTGGCGCTACTACTTCCTGTTTGCCGATACATTAATACTTAGTTTCATATACCACTACTAATGAAAATTTTTCGTCAGTTTTCTCTTCTTCCAAAAGTGGAAATAATTTCATATTTGGTCTGGAGCTTCATGATAATGAGTTGTACAGTGTAAGCTATTTTCAGGTTGGTTGCGCTACTACTTCTTGTTTACCGATACATTGGTATGTTGATGCTTAGTTATATATACCACTACTAATGCTGTGTTAGTGCTAAAGGTCGCCACACTCGCCAGGGGCGAATGATTGTTCCATGTGGCGATTAAAAAACTTGCTTAAATCGCCACTTTGGCGAATGAGAAAAAATTAATATACTTGGAGATATGAATAGAAAACTTCCTTCCAAAAAACGTTCTTATGACCAGATCAGAAATTGAAAATAAAACTTAAAATGAAACCAATGACAGGTATTTCGGCATCCATTTTCCGGAATAGATAACGTTGAAGTAGTACAGTTCCGGTTTTTTATGTCCGTTTCCGTCTATCTTTCTTTTTATTGTCGTACTGTTTTAGTGTTTACCTGATTTATGGCGGACATGAATTTATGAATGGACATGACTCAGCGGTGACTTCTTGCAATAAAAAAAGTTTTAAACCAGAAAAAATATGTTAAACCATAATGCAATGTGAAAACTCAATTGAGAGTGTGGTTAAATATTTATGTTACAGGAGAGCACGATTGATAATCATCAAAGTGACTTTGCCACTTCACGAATTGAACACGGGTGAGACATGCTGGACCTCATTCACTTTGGCTAGCGCAGGTGAACAAAAGAATGATCAATCAATCCATTAGCTCAATCAATCTATTTGCTATTGAAACCAGTTTCTACAACTTAAGAAGGCTTCCTTTCACAAATAATTTGAATGTATGACTAGAATTGACAGCATCCCCACAATGTTGAGGAAATACTTTGAAATAATTATTTTTTTGCACTTTTTAAAACAAAAATGCTCCCTTTTTGTGGCTAATGAAATTTCAGTGTGGCTAATTAGAATTTGCACCAATTAGCCACTTTGGCTAAAGGAAATTTAATTTTGGCCTACCGCTAACACAGCTAATGAAAATTTTCATCAAAGTTTTCTCTGCTTCTATAAGTGGAAATGATTTAATGTTTAGTCTCAAGCTTCATATAGATGAGTTGTACCGTGTAAGCTATTTTCAGGTTTGTTGCTCTATTACTTCCTGTTTACCGATACATTGATACTTAGTTATGTATACCACTACTAATGAAAATTTTCGTCAAAGTTTTCTTTGCTTCTGTATGCGGAAATGATTTAATATTTATTCTCAACCTTCATAATGATGAGTTGTACCGTGTAAGCTATTTTCAAGTTTGTGGCGCTACTTCCTGTTTGCAGATACATTACTGTTAATTTCATAAATGTGGTTAGTAATCCTATTGCTGAGAGAATTGATCAATAGGTTGTTGTCTTTGCCTAAAATGTTTACAAAAGACATTTAAATATTCCTCAATAGGTCATTTATTTTATTTATAGGTCAGGCTTTTAAATCACTTTGGATGAAGCATGGTGTTCAGCCAACCTGAACAAAAATACTCACTTTAGGAATTACTGTAAAGTACATCTCAACTATTACCTAGGTTTTGAAATATCAAGGATTAAGAGGACGGATAAAATCTAATTATAGTACTAGTGATTTAAACAGTACACCTGTTTAATTTATGAANGGGGCCAAAATTGCAAATTTGCTGATTACCTGAAATTTTTATTTTTCATCGGATTTCGATGGGATTTTTTTCTTTGAATTCCTCTTGATATAAGCTTTCAGTAGTATGACAATGGATTTTGCGTAGCTCTTACCGTTTCCGATCTACAAGGGGTCAAAGGGGCCAGCCAAAATTGCAAATTTGCTGATTACCTGAAATTTTAATTTTTCATCGGATTTTGATGGGATTTTTTTCTTTGAATTCCTCTTGATGTAAGCTTTCAGTAATATGTCAACGGATTTTGCGTAGCTCTTACCGTTTCCGAGCTACAAGGGGNATCCTTGAAGGTCAAACTTTTTGAGGAACCTTTAGTGTACATTCAGTAAAAGGAAAATTGTTGTAAATCAAATTCTTCTTGCAGATAATATTACTATTTACACTCTCATTATTTATTTTCTGTTGTCCAAATATATATGTATATTTATGTTTAGGCTGGCTGAACACCTCTCCCCTATCAAAAGGAATTTTAAATGTCTGACCTATAAATAAAATCAATGACTTAAACCTCTTTTGTAAACATTTTAGGCAAACACATCTACCTATTGATTGAATGTAACAACAATTGATTGACAGACCAGTATTGTGAAAGTAACTGTAATACTTAGTTTCATATACCACTACTAATGAAAATTTTTCGTCAAAGTTTTCTCTTCTTCCAAAAGTGGAAATGATTTCATATTTGGTCTGAAGCTTGATAATGATGAGTTGTTCAGTGTAAGCTATTTTCAGGTTTGTTGCGCTACTACTTCCTGTTTACCGATACATTGGTATGTTGATATTTAGTTATATATACCACTACTAATGAAAATTATCGTCAAAGTTTTCTCTGCTTCTATANTTGGAAATTTCTGTATCAAGCTCTTTACTGTGTCTTCATTCATTTGAATTGCACTCATGTTCAAATTTCAGTATTCGACATGCTGCGGTCGTATCATGCTGCGCTCGGCGTAGCCCTTTATTAAAATTAATATGACGAATTCTCCTCAAGATTATAGCATAATACATTCATCATATAAAGATTTAGATCAGAATTGAATTACATAATAACATCGAAAGTTGAATGATTTCACGTTTGATGAAAAATCTAGAGTCCAGCACCACCCAGGTGACTTCCGGTTTGGTTTGTTTACATCTTATCTGCTCTGTGATNTTTGAATAACATTAAAAGACGCAGTTGACTTTAAAGATCAGCCTTTTATTTAAACTTCTTATTATATTGGGCATGCGGGGGTATTCATTTGTGGCCCAGTGGACCACAGTACCTCTAGTTACAAAAGTATCTATATAGCTTTTTTACGTCATAATGTTATGTGTCGCAATTTACTCTGATTGACCCCAGGTCAATTGGGGTAATTCATTCATAAAAAGAAATTGGAAATTGTAGTAGATAAAGGCTTATTCACCTTGATGTCACAACATCAAAATTTTTACCCCTTTGGTTGGCAAGAAATAATAATCATTGATTAAGGTCTTAAAAAATATCATTTTCAATTCACTGGTATGGAAATGTTTTTAAAGGTAATTTGATAAGTCCTTTTGATCTGACTGTCTGAATTGAAGACATTTTACAGTTTAACAACACATAAAAACTTTCGATAGTAGATTATTTTTATTTGACCTAATTGACATATTTCTATAGCATTAAAAACTTTCACAATTCCCAAATATTTGAAATACACATTTCAAATTATTCAGAACAAATTTAGAAAAAGTAAATCTGTAGAAAAAATATGAAAATCTCAAGCTTTATTAGGCATTTTACAGATCCAAAATCAGACTAGTATGTAAAAAGTTATTAGAAAAATAAAATTCTGTCCTATTACTATACAATACATTTTATTGTTGAAATACAATTTTGCCAACCAAAAAATTGATTTTGTGACATCACTGATCGGATTCGCGAACAAGCCTATATAGCCAGTAAAAATCGACTGAGCTAATGGAATATTTCTTTAGCTCATTCGATAGCGAGGCTGGCTAAGAAGCAAGAGGTCCAGAGTTAAGGAGGCACTGGTACATGTAGTTACTATACTGATTTTCATGTAAAGACTTGCCTCCTCCCTGCGGTCACATGGTGCTCCAACTAAAAGACCCACATTCGATAGAACAAGAAAGCTAGTGGGGCACTGACGGTTTTGGTGTTTAAGAGTCCTACATATGGCTAGTATGATGACTCTTGTTGGGGGGAATGTAACCAAGGTGCATACCCCAGTTGTATTCAGGTACATTGTGTGGTAGATATATAGCCAGTGATAATCCACTGAGCTAACTGAATATTTCTTTAGCTTATTCAGTAGCAAGGCTGACTACGAAGCAAGAGGTCCAGGGTTCGATCCCCGGACCAGGAGGCACTGGTAGTTACAATACTGATTTTCAGTTAGAGACATGCTCTCTGGTCACACTCTCAATGCACCTTTTTGAAAATAATGATGGTGAATTCTTCATAAGATTTAATAATATTTAAGCACAAAACTTCCATCATATGAATGAGTGTGTTCGATAAGGCCACATTTTGGCCCAAAATTTGAAGAAAAGCTAAAGAAGTATTTGTGGTTTTCGAACTCTATATTGTCTAATTTAATGGATTCAATTGATTTTGGGGTATTAATTCAACAGATTTGGTCAAATATAGCATAAATTGGGGAAATGGCTGAAAAGGGCTGAAAATGCTAGATGTTGGGGGTGTTTTTGGCATATTTAGCATTGGCCAGCCTTTTGTACACTGATGAGCTTCATACATATTGTGTAAAATAGTAAATTATAAATTCTATACAAATATTTTGAGTCATGAGTGTACACATGGTTGGCCACTTGCGTTTCAAGCTAAAACCAATTAAAAAGAATTTTGAAAATTTCGCCTTTTTTGGCTAAATGCGATTTTTTTTAGGATCCCAGTAGAAATTTTTGCAAAATGAACACAAATCTATTAAATGCAACCATTCTACTATATGAAAACAATCAGACAATAAAGTTTTGACAAATTTTCCAAAATGATGAAATCAGTGGGCTGAAAAAGGCCCTTACTGAATTGAATAATATTATCGAAAGTTGGTTGATTTCCCATTAAGCTAGATGAAAAATCCAGACACCAACATCAACCGAAAAACTTCCAGCTTGGTTTGTTTACATTTTATCTGCTCTCTGATTAGTCAAAATGTACTAGTAGCTGAAATTATATGTTCATTACCTTCTCACCATGGCAGAGTTGTCGAAAATTGTGTTCTGCCTGCCCTGACCACATGGGCTTGTTACGCAATAATAATAAAAGCTTTAAAGGGATAATTCGCAAAAAAATAAAAATTCAATATTTTATTCCTCATATCTTAGTTAGCACATAAATGTATGTATTACTGTTCAATTGTCTTGGATAACTGTACAAGACTGAATTAATTGTGAGCAGATCACGGTGCATCAACCGCCATATTGTCTTGGCCACTTAAAAAGTCACGTGATACCTAAAGACCACAAAATACCAAAACTCGATAAGCCCGTGTAAAAACAACAAGTACATAATTCTGATCTGTCCAAATAAATATAATTTCTTTCACTAAATTCAACGATTTGTAATTTATTCAATAAAGAAATGAAAATTTGCAGCTATTTTTTCTTATATATCATCAAATTGATAATATATCCAGAACTTTTACAATGTTCCCGTGCTCACAATTAGATAAACAGAAAACAATGTAGAAATTAGGATTCATATACAAGAAGTATTCATAGGTATGCAGGCTTGTTCTGACCATATTGTGTATTAAGTGTTTATTGTGAAGACAGGTGTCAGACCCTTCCGACCACTTCTACCTGTATAAATCACTTGACCTTACCTGGAAAAATGACGACCTCGGAGTATAATTCCTTGTTGACACCACCTGCTGTGTACACGGTCAACTCCGCAAACACCTTATGCATTGAATCGGTATGAGACACACACCTCAGACTTATCATTCACGTACCTATATAGTCATACATACAAACAGTAAAAACTCTGCCGGTAGAAACCTTGTTTTTTTTTTCTTTTCTTGAAACCGATTGCAGTTGTATTTAAATTGGATGTAAATTTTTATGTCATGCTATACTGTCGCGCAGGAGACGGCTCGTTTTATGCAGAAAATGAAATTGGTGCAAATCATTTTAAAAAATCAACGTGCTAGCCAAGTCTGATGTAGGGTATTTTTATTTATCGTATTTTCGTGCACTGTATATTACCATCTATATAACTGTAAAGTTTTAGGGCAAAATATTCTGGATCGTTGGGACACACAGATGTATAAAATCATAGAGAAAGTCATTTTCAGTCATGAATATAACAATATAAAAATGCATTACCTTGATCATGTTATAAAAGTCAATTTCATCAACTTCAGATGCTCAGGGTCTTGGTCACATAAAATCCATGAATATGGCATTGAAATAAGACTAAAAAGTGCAATAAAAAGTGTCATAAAACTGCATATAAACGTACAAATACTAACTTAGGTATACTGAACACAGCCTAATCTCTGTGGTTTACAGTATATAACACAACTGTTTGTACAAACGATTTCGGAATTATAAGTTTATAATTTTTTCAGACAACTTAAACCCATGACACATAAGCATTTGTAAGTTTCATTTGTATTATGAAATGTTGAAGACATTAAAAAGGCATTACGAAAATCAACCTCTTATAGCGTTATTTTTTTTTTATACAGAAGCTGGGACTAATATATTGATCATATTTGTCCCTGACAGAAGTAACACAGGCGGATTCGGCTACTGACAAGGGGTCCAGAAAAAAGGGTCTACGCTAATTTGGCATATTTTATCATACTGCTGCACGAAATGAATAATTTCTAACCCCGAATACAATATTTTCAGATCATCCAGTTTTGAGCCGGGTGAATGACACTTTTTACTGTGTGCATGTGACCGTTGCAGAAACACTATAATCCTGAATGAATTGCATCTGTCTTTTAAATTTTATCCAGTTTCCGTTATTTATTTAATTTAAATAAGATTTGTGTATTGTGTTATAGGCGATTTTTTTCAAAACAAGAGTGTGCCTTTTCTACCTGTAATTACTGCAGCACACGCCACATTTACCTTCAGGGCATGCCACAGGTAAATTTTGACACGGGACATGATTTTGTATATTTGGTTGTTAATTAACCTCTGATGATTACATCATTACAAAGGTATTAATTTTTCATCACTGGAACACAGGAGCAAGCGCGCGTGTGTGTGCACATATTTATTACTTCCTAGATAGTTTTGAGGATGATAATAGAGAATTCATGTTTTTCGTTATTTTGAACTACTTTTCTGAGATCTTTTTGCATCGATTTAAATAAACAACCAATTTTATTTCTTAGTAAATTTAGTATTTAGTTATTCTACGAAGAAGTTATGCAAAAAGAAAAAATAAGATTTAGACAAAAGGGTAACACGCCTGTCCTTGTTTTTCTACAGTAATTAGTTATTTCATGATCTCACTCGAACGCTTTAAATAACGATATAAACAGTGGTATGGTTGTTTTTTAAAATGACCGAGATCTAGCCAAGTGACGTCACTCAGCTAAACTTTGTAGCAGAAATGAATAATAAATATCGTTTTTCTCCTAAACCCGTGCGAATTTTTACTTTAAACTTGGTCAGCATGTTCACAATATTACTTAGAGTAAATTAAGGTCTTATTCAAAATTTAGTGAATTTTCCCTTTAACTCTCTAGTCTCAGCTACTATTAGTATATCGTATGAAGCCCCTTTGTACTGATGGACAAGAATTCAATAGATTCTGTTGCTCCTGCTGGTCCTGACGTCCAGCAAATGAGATGTCAACATGGTCAAACCAAGCAAAAAAGTTGGTCCTGATAATTGTTTACTTTCAGGTGAAATTGTCCTGATTAAAATACCAACCCATTCAGATAGTAAATTTCAAAATTTAATCAATGGATTGCATATAAAGAATGTTTAATTGGATTAAGAAAAACATTAATTTCACTGTGCGCTAAACCCATTAATTACATCCATGTATATATTGAATTCCTACATGAACTGTCAAACTGCTGGTATGTACATATGCATGAAGTTAAAGATTAAATCAATAAAACAGCTACCAAACTGCAAATGCAGGCTATTGTTATAAAACCTAGATAGAATACCTTCTCGTATTAAGCGCCCCTGCCACTATAAGCGCCCCCACCCTTAATTTCATTTGAAATCCTTAAGCGCCTCCTAAAAATTCCAACTAGAAACCGTAATTTCCGTATTTATTTTCGTACGTTTTCAGTCATTGATTTGTTTTTCCGCAATTGCGCATGTGTATGCATATAAATTTCTGGTTGTAAACAATCGAGTTATCGTGTTTTTCTGTTTCATTTTGGTACAAACTACTGATCAGCATTATTTTTTTCGTCTGTCTGTCAAGGATTTTGAAAGTTGAATTATTTTTACATTGATTACATCATGTACTTAAGAAAGATCAAAGAATTTCATTTCAAAAGCTTAGTTTTGGAACCGGGTTTTTATCCTACTTAATAAGTGCTCCCCTTTTAGAATTTTCTGAGTGCAGGGCGATTAATACGAGAAATACGGTAGTTAAGTTTGGTACAAAATATAGCTGGTTTTAGCTTTTCTGCCAAGTCATTCCTTTGCTATTTAGCAAAAGCCTTGGCAGAAAAGTGGAAAACCTAGAATTAAATTGAAGAGCACAGCATTATAGCACACACAGAGAAGACATGACAAAGATAAAACAAGAAAAAAAAGTAAACAAGAATGTTACAAATGGGTACAGATCTATACTTGCCCCTGATTTTCTAGATTACAAACTTGGCATTTTCACAATGAAGTATAATGTACAGTTTACATAACAATTTGTGAAAATAGTTTCAAAAACAAATAATTGTAGTTGCACTTGCAGAGCTAAGTAAAAAGGAATTAAAAAAAAACTGTGCTTTACTCATTCTTATTTCTAGTCAGGTAAATTTATCGACTAATTAGTTTGTCTCAACGAAGTTGAGGAGGACTATTGGAGTACCCCCGGCGTCCGCGTCTATGTCCCCGTCCGCATTTAGGTATATATCTTGGTAACTATGAAGGATAGGATCATCAAACATTGTATACAGATGCATCTTGGGCTATCTCACAGCCTCCAAGAAAATTGGGTCTCTATGACCTATATTTTCCGCTTGAATGACTTACATTCAAGTTTACGTTCGAGTTCAGATCTCAGTCACTATACATGGTAGGATCATGTAACCTTGCATATGCATGCATCTCTGATGGTAGGTCAGCATCCAGGCATAATTAGGTCACATTGACCTATATTTTCCGCTTGAACGACTTGCATTCAAGTTTACGTCCGAGTCAGATTTCAGTCACTATACAAAAAAAATGTACATGGTAGGATCATGTAACCTTGCATATGCATGCATCTCTAATGGTAGGTCAGCATCCAGGCAAAATAAGGTCACTTTGACCTATATTTTCCGCTTGAACGACTAACATTCAAGTTTACGTCCGAGTTCAGATCTGTCACTATACATGGTAGGATCATGTAACCTTGCATTTGCATGCATCTTTGATGGTAGGTCATGATCAACATCCAGGCAAAATTAGGTCACTTTGACATATATTTTCCGCTTGAACGACTTACATTCAAGTTACGTCCGAGTTCAGATCTCAGTCACTATACATGGTAGGATCATGTAACCTTGCATATGCATGCATCTCTGATGGTAGGTCAGCATCCAGGCAAAATTAAGTCACTTTGACCTATATTTTCCGCTTGAATGACTAACATTCAAGTTTACGTCCGAGTTCAGATCTCAGTCATTATACATGGTAGGATCATGTAACCTTGCATATGTATGCATCTCTGATGGTAGGTCAGCATCCATGCAAAATTAGATCACTTTGACCTATATTTTATGCTTGATTGATTTACATTCAAGTTTTTGGACGAGTTCAGATTTCAGTCACTATACATGGTAGGATCATCTAACCTTGCATATGGATGCATCTCTGATGTTAGGTCAGCATCCAGGCAAAATTAGGTCACTTTGACATATATTTAATGCTTGATTGATTAACATTCAAGTTTTTGGATGAGTTCAGATCTCAGTCACTTTACATGGTAGGATCTTGTAACCTTGCATATGCATGCCACTCTGATGGTAGGTCAGCGTCCAGGCAAAATTAGGTCACTGACCTATATTTTACGTTTGATCGATATACATTCAAGTTTTTGGATGAGTTCAGATCTCAGTCACTATACATGGTAGGATCTTGTAACCTTACATATGCATACATCTCGGATGGTAGATCAGCATCCAGGCAAAATTGGGTTACTCTGACAATGTGCCATAACGAGGCAAACTCTGTAATCGTTGATTACCTATGTTTTTGGATTTTAATGCACCCATGTGACATGTAGGCAAATTGCATATCAAAAGAAAGCTAATGACCTATAATATAAGATTATACCGGTCATAAAGCGAAATGTGGTACACTCTCTCAAATACTGGGTTCAAAGGTCAAATTTCATTTTTTCAGTTTTTACTTCTTTTGGGCATAAATCGCTTTTTGGGAAGAAATTCGAAAGTAAAATGTGACAAATGTGACTTCACAAGAGGAAAGTGTGAGCCAAAGTTAAAATGATAAAAATTTTAGTCAGTGGGTGATGACTTCATTTCCTTGCATGTTTTGTGAGCAAACGGGTATTTTATACAATCTAACGGTTTACGTCATTATTCTGTGAATTATTTAACGGAAATACATTTTTAGCATTAAAATATCAATGAATGCTACATGTAAAAAATTTGGAAGAGAAATCAAATAAAGAAATGACATGTATCGAACTAGATAATAAGATGAAAGATGGAGATATTCTACAGAAATAATGAAAAGGCTAAACGAATAGACAAAAATACAGAAAATCAGGTTTCCTGGTAGTGGACTAAGTCTATCAACCACGCAGAGGTCAGACAACATGTTTTTCTTTTAATTGTTTATTGATTTACTTTTTGGAAATAAATATGGGGGGGGGGGTATATTCACAACGTTGAGCAAAGATATCCTATCATGTAAATGTAAACTTATATATTAACATCTATAATTGTCAGTATCAGCTGACTCTTGTTGCTAGAACAAATTTTCGTGATTTTCCTAGCAAGGACGCAAGTCAATGCAAATCAAGCAACGACTGCAAACAGATGTACCTTTACACCTGTAAAAAGTCCAATGACATCATTCCAGTACAAAGAACTTGTTCAAGACCGTTGCTACCTTTTTGTCATCCGAAATCCAAGGGCGAAGCTTAAGGAGGTTAAGCTAGATTGGATGTTATTCAAAATTTTGATTTTAAGCTAGACATGAGAGCATGCACCTTCGCTAGCCAAGGGTTACAATTCCCTATGCCAGTGAAGATTGAGGGCATGTTGTTGAAATTGCGGTTTACTCGGTGGTAGTTGAAGCAGGCAAGCCCCTTTGGGTGTTTTCAGTTTGACACATAAGGCCAAATAAAAAAATAGGTGTGGTTCCGGTCACCCCTTTGAAAAAAATAGGGTCGGTAGGTCGGGATTTTTTTTTATTTTATTTTTTTATTTTTTTAAATCATATATAATACTTCACATGTAAATGCATTGTAACCTATGATATAAAACCATGTATTATCCCCACATTTTTATCCTAAAAATGATGTGGATACTTAAGGATTTGTCCAAGTTCCCAGATGATCGATTTTTAGTCTCAGTTCAAGCCAAACGATCGTTCTTAACACTATGTGACTTGATAAATACTATAGGTTGTTATGAAGTGGAACATTCCTAACAGTTATAAAGAGAAGGTTATTTCCACCAAAATTTATATTTTCATATCATAATCTCGAATATTTCATTAGCTGCCGTAACTTTTGAGGATGTCAACAAACCATGTGATCGGTAAAGTGTCGATATAGCTGACAATATGCTATTTATATCACATTGACTCTTGACAATATTTTATTCACAACAGATGTAAAAGAAGAGGTCTAAGTCTCCTTTAAATTTATCCCGCAACAGTTTAATAGGCCTTGAAGCCTCTGAAATATTAAATAACATATATGAAATAAATACGGATACGACAGTCCGCGCCGAACTTGTTCTGAATTTATGATTGCACGAAAACTTCCTGATGGGAAATAACTTAAATTTTCGCGGCGTTTGAGCTCGTTTCTCATCAAATACTGCATAAAAAGGTTTCAATAAAGTAAATAGTTGATAAACTATGATAATA
>MJUU01062093.1:10359-26313 GCA_002080025.1 Modiolus philippinarum
AATAATATATATGATGTCCCTATAAAGTCCCGTTCGTGGACGAATCTGCTGGTGGATGAAAAGCTGTCACAGAAACACTCGCGCCATCTGTTGTCATAATTCAATCATACGCGTTTTTTCCGCCACGTTTATTTTAAGCACATAAAAACAAAAATTGCATGAAAATACAAAGACAAAAGTTAAATATAAACGAAAGAATGTTGCACAATGAATACTTACTTTGAACACTTCTCTTCCAAATTATAAAACATGAAATTTTTCGAAATTAACACGGTAGATATAATGTCGTGAAAGAAGAATTTAGAGCTTAATCAACAAAGCATAGAAATGGTAACATTTAAAGAAAGAACATAAGATATAACAAATTGAGTTTTTAGAAACAATAATATAAAATATAAAAACTGCAGAAGTACGGATGAAATAGGAACATTGAAAGAAAGAATATAAAATATGATAAAATGATATTATAGAATCTACAATATAGAATATAGAATATGCAGAACTAGGGATACAATAAAAAGAGAAGATAAAATTTACAGCATAGAATTTCTCTGGTGGCGGAAATACCCCTCCATACCAGTCAACATGTTAATATTGCTCAGAAATAGGGTACGGTACACCATTTTTGGGCATTTTTTTTAATTAAAATTTCAACTTGTAAGCCCAAAACAACTTTTCAAATCAATTTTGGTTGCTTGATTTTACTTGTTATTAGATACTTTAATTGCACATTTTGCTAAAAATAAGTTTTGTTTGGAGATATAAATATTGGATTCAGGATTAAAGGCTTTCCTCCGTCGACCAATTTTGCCAATTTAACTGTCCCCTGCACCCTAGTTCGTTTGAATTTTTGTATATTAATGCACGGTAATTTGTTAACAAAGTTGAAAACAGAAAATAAAACATACCTTCATCTAATTCAGATTTATTTCGAAACGGATTAAAAGGTAACCCGAATAATTCAGTCGTTATATTCCACTCCCTACGATCACTCCATTAGAGAGGTGATCAGCCACTAGAGGGAGCAGAATTATTCGAGTTAATCAAAATGATAACTCCTGTCCAACTTCTAGATTAGTCCGGATCAACCATATACATATTGCTTTTGCGGAAGTGCTCTGCAGGCTGAGATATTCGCCGGGAAAGACGATAAACGAAAATAATGGACACCTATATTTAATCAAATAATTTCTATTCTAATATTAAATTTAGTGATCGCGATATGGACCTATGGTGTACAATGTAACAGCCATAACCTGTGCGTTTCATTGACGTTTTTGTGCACAAAACATAATGATTTCGTCTGTTTCCGCGTAACTAATGTTGTGACGTCGCTTATTATGTTATGTAATATATATAGCACCGATATTACGAATTAAAATATTTATTGTACGAAAATCGCGTAGCGATTTGAGTGCAATAAATATTTTAATGAATAAGGTGGTGCTATATATATTTTGTAATATGACCAATGAAAAACGTTTTAACCATAGTGCATTAAATATGCTAATTATTTCTAACATGAATGACAAGTGCAATCAACACAGCCTAAACGTACAATGTTAGCACTTGATTGAAAACGAGTACACATTACAAGATTTCAAGGATATAGCCCTGTTTAATAAGTGTTGTTATCTGCCCCTAATGATTATTTTTCCGCATGCGCAGTCATTGGAAATTTCGTTGGAGTGTACTTCCGGAGTGTATTTCTGTCGGAGTGGTAATTTAAAAGAGTTGTATAAATCGTGGTTAGCAGAGCTTTAACATTATCAAAGACAATAACACCCCCCTCTCCGCCGTTTAAACGACTTGCAATTTAATGGAAAAATATACCATACGAGAAGACAAAAATGTTGATAGTCCAAAAATTATATAAAAAAAATAATAAAGATAAAATATCAAAGTTGAATTCTTTTTGTTCAAAGTGTATCTAAGCAGGGAATGACACAAATCTTTTATTTCTTCTTTCTTAATGTTTTTTCTTCTTTAACAATAATTTTGGTTTATCTATAAAAAAGGAATTATTCGCCAATTTATTTTATTTCATTTTAAACAACACTCAGGCATTTTTTTTCTATATTCATTATTTTACATATTTAAAATATTCAGTAATTGTATTAAATGTTGCCAGATGTGAAAAAGTCGATGTGAAACTTCCTGTGAACATATAAGATTTCACATTTTATTAATTTTCAGGTAATTGTGCATATCATAAAGCAATTCACAGGTAGGACATACAATTAACATAGTCATGATAATACAACACGGATATCTCTCAACAAACAAAAATCTTCATTATATTTATGTTGGCTGATACAATTAACTCTAAAGTTTTATAAGTCAAAGTTTTGAATCTTTGTTTTTTTTACCCTTAAAATTGTATTCTGGGCATCAGCTCTTTTAACTACTTACAATTTTTGAGTATCATGGAGCCATGGGAGCACGGCGATGTGCATTTTATACATGTAAAATTATGAATTTCGCGGTCCTTGATATTTGAGAACCAGTAACTATTGACTCCTTTGGTATACACAATACCGTTAATGTGTTCGTATGGAGTATATTCATTTCAGCCAAGAGTTCGTCCACATCTCAATGAAAATTTTTTTCAAAAGATATTTTAAATAAATAGAGGAAAATGTCTTTTTATTACCGGGTAAAAAATCTTCTGCAGACAGCTAAATGGATACTACCAGTCACTTTGGTAAAGGTAAACTACAGTCAGTTTTTTTTTATTTTATATTATTGTGGGAAAATGAATAATTTAAGTTTGGGGAGACGGTGCCTTGAATTTGACATTATATATTGACAGATACAGTCTGATATTTCATTAATTTTTAAAACACTCGGTTTGCCTAGATCTTTTTACGGTATTTGTTTTTACTTATTCCCTTTTGAAATTGTATGAAGTATTGCCAGTAACATGAGCTAAAGGGTGACATTTTTACTCTACAGAGATATTTAATGTTGGATTTGACAACTTATCTCCAAGACGAAATTGTCTATTTCTACCAGTCTGGCCTTTTTTTAAACCGTTGCCCTTGCTAGGAGATCGCATTTTTGATAATTACATCTTTCTTGCGCTTTTACTTTTTTTTAAAAGAGACGGTTCGTACAGCAATTCAAGAAGTGTTTACATTAGCAACTGATGATATACACTCCGGAAGTAATAAAAATTGATAAACGTTATAATCACTAAGGGAGATAACAACACTTATTAAACTGTCCTATAGGGGTACTGTTGGGTTGAAGTTTATCAGGTAATGGGCGTTTTTTTTAATCGCACACGTATGTACCATATTTGAGAAATATACGACACCTGTTTTTCCACCTGCTCAAATTTATAATTCTCTAAAAATTCATAATCGAACTATGTATTTGAAAAAAAAACATAATAATTGGTATTTTGTAGATCCACTTCAAAACGATACTGTGCATGTAAACAGCTACAGGGGACGACAATCTGATTGGGGGAGGGAGGCTTAGACGATTTATTTAATTTTGGTGCCGGTGAAAATAAATATTCTAATCGTACTTTTCACGAAATAAATAATTTAATTTTGATTTCAAGCAAAAAAAAAAAAAAAAAAAAAAAAAAAAAAAATAAAAAAAAAAAAAGTGCAATTCAAATATATAATTTAATGAGGCAATTGGCGAAAATAAATAATTGTTTGAGATGAACATGATAATAAATAATTTTTTCTGGGTAAAATCGTCCATCCCCAAATCAAATGGTCATCCCCTAATCTTTATATAGTTAGTACTTAATTTCTGCATTTTAATGAACAGACACATCAGTCAATTAAGGTCGAGATACCTCTGCTGGTTTCTTTCTATTTGCTAGGACAGTGGGCAGAGGAAACTGCGACTTCTGTCAACACTGAGTTATATGGTTCAGACCATATCTGTTCCTTGACATTAAAGTACTAGTGACAGGAATTTCTCCTGTGAATACTTGATTTGAATCGTAATTCGCTGTTTGGGAGGGGGCACTGGTTGGAACAGAAGCAGAATAAACGTGCCAAATTTGACAAATTTTGAATATAAGACATGTATTAAAAGGAACAAATAAAAATCATCTTTCTGACAAGAAAGGCTCCGATTGAATTTTCCATGGCATAGGCACTACAATAATAAAGACAGTTATTTTCTCATTTTAGCTGTTTACAATAATTAAAACAAGATGAATGTCATTGGCTTCTGAATTTTCTGAGGAATAAGTCAAGCAATGCATTATCATCTAATTTGCATGAATTTAATGCACTGAATTAAGCCCCTCATATTCCATAGTATTTGTATTGTGTGTAGGAACTGAACTTTTCAACAGTGCACTAACTTCCAAATAGTGAAATTAATGCATTCTACACAGAATATCGACCTTTAGAGCATTGAAAGATCAAAGGAAATTTTAAAAATCATATTACATTTGATATTAACACATGGCCACTTGTCATGGTTTCCATTGTTGTTATATTAGAACTTTTAACAAATTGTGAAATTGAACTGGTTTCTAAAGGTTCAGTACTATTGTCGGCCGGTATTTATGTGGTGATACTTTAAGAGAAAATAAGGATTAAAAACATTCTGGTTTAAATATAACATCGGAGAAGTATACTACCATTTCAATAAATCTTAAGGATGTTCGCTGGTCAATTCAAAAATAACAAGGATTTCAATTAAATGTGATTTTTTGTTAGAAAATCAACAAAGAAGTAATTTAAGCCAAAAAAATCAATAGGTTACCGGTGCAATTTTTGAGATTCAAGTGCTTCAAAAAATGGCGGGAAACCGAACTCCTCTGCATTTTTCATAGGATTAACATGAGCAATGTTTATCCCATTATGAATATGACAAAATAACACGAACTGAATAAAATGTTGTCAGAATGGTCAGAAAGACGTATAAAATGAAATTATTGAAAAAAATTAGGGGTCATTGGACAAAAAATTCTTAAGCTTTTAAATGGATAAAACCAGAGAAGTACGAAAATCTGACAGAAATACATAAACATGACCAGCGAACATCCTTAATTATAATGCTTTTATAAGTAGTTTTTAACAAAAATGCACCAACATCCCTTGGAATCAAAAGATAATGATGAACTTTTTCATGACACTTTATGTGGGACTCCAGTACATGTACGGGTTATTTATTTACAACATTTTGTATCTACATTATGTATACGTTGTAAGTAAATTTTCATTGCCAACAGCTAAAATAAGACCTTCTGAAACCCTAGCTAGTAGTTAACTTTGGAGGAAAATCTGCGGTTTTCAAAAAACGTTTTTTGAAAACCGCAGATTTTCCCCCATATCAACTACTATCTACGGGACTAACGAGAATAAACAAACATGTAAGATTTGTTATTCACTACAGTTGAGACGGATAAAACGGGCTAGATTCTTAGTTCACTCACATTTTTTACGTTGCTTGCGGTTTAAGCATCTCATAAGTAAAACAAAGAGCCAATTATTCAAACATTAGATCAGTAGTAACAAGTATAGATCACCATAATTGTTTTTTTTCTAGAATTGAGGTCAAAGTTTGATCATATTTGTTGCCGTTTTCGAGTGTCTATCCTATCACATATCCGACTCTTGTTTTTTTTTCAAAATTCGCGAGTAAATTGTGCATGGCAACAATGGTTAATAAAAGGATATGGAGTAAATGCACATGAGACAAAGTCTCTACAAATACATGGTAAAAAACAAGCAAAGGAACAACGCTTTTATTTTTGTTCTTCATCTTGAAGTCACCATGAGGCCTTCAACAATGAGCTTTGCTCATACCTCATAGTAAGTTCAAGACGGCCCCTAGCATGTTCATGCGATATTTTAATATGCATTGATTACAATTTTTCCAGTGCAGACATATTAAGATTAAGATTAATAAAAATGTTACGGGAAACAACTACAATGGGTTACAAAGATGGGTATATGCTACAATTTATAAAAAGGAACTACACAAGAAGAAAAAAAAACAAATAAAAGACAAAAGACGAACATAAACAACGATAAACACGTGTTTTTTTTTGTCTTTTTTATTTTGTTTTTTTTTGTTTTGTTTTTTGTTTGTTTTTGTTTTTTTTTTGTTTTGTTTTTTGTTTATTTTTGATTTTTTGCTTTTGTTTTTGTTTTTTGCTTTTTTTTGTTTTGTTTTGTTTTGTTTTTTTGTTTTTTGTTTTTTTTTGTTTCTTTGCTTTCTGTTTTTTGTTTTGTTGTTGTTTTGTTTTTTTTTGCTTAAGCATAATATACAAACTTGTATCGGCAAGATAAATCTTATTACTGACAATTGATTTTTTGTTTCGTCCAAGTCAGTAAGAGATATTTCAACCATATCGGGATGATTACAATTTTTATATATAAATCGATTTAAAACTTCAGAAGACGAGAGAAGACGTTTGGACAGTACAACCAGGGCAACAAATTTGAATTCCTATTGTATTCCTATATAGTCGCTTAGGAAATATATAAAAATGGTCGTAAGGATCTAATGTAGTTTGCTATCTCATTGCATCTATATTTATTTTGTGCATGTATTGTTATAGTTTGTTATATTCTGTAAAGACCTCATTACATATTTCATAAATTATAAAATATTTTTAAGAGGTTTTTCAGAAGAAGTGAACATTTAATATCTAGATATGACGTGACTCGCAAACAGCTAATTACAAAGGGCATTTCTGTTAAATTGGGTTCGGATTCCAGTGACCTGAAGACTTTACACATATACTGGTCTCTCGCTGATACCGCTGATGTCTACTGAATTAACTGATGACCCTTTACCAAACCCTCCGGGGAGTTTTGAGTTTGATTTACAGGTAGCAATACACTAAGAAACAAAGCATATAGAAATACATGTACAAATTTAATATACATGTATTGTTAACAGGAGATCCGGTTTTCATACTGTTTGAAGCATGGTGTTTCTCCAAGCGAGGCTTGTTATGACTTGACTGTCCCGCATAGGCTTGTTTTCCCCTCAACACTGCCTGAGAGTGCGATAGATCAGCCGAGGTGTCGGGCAATATGCTTAAGCATGTTTAGAGAGAACACATTGAATGGTTGTCGTTATAAATATTCATTAACAGTGAATTAGGCAAAGAGAAGCACACAAATGGCTAAATGGATGACACTAATGGTTTTCATTACGTTTTAGGTTTAAACAATTTAGCTTTGAATAAACAAGCACGTCAAAGTTCCATCTTAAGTAATGACAAAAATTTTGGGCCTCGTAAGTCAAATGATGGCAGAATGGACCAACATGCAGGACAAGGCGACTGTGCTCACACTTCTAGTGACGAATCTATATTTTGGTGGACGGTAGATTTGAATACAACGTATCAGATTGACAACGTTGTCATCTATAGATGTACAGATTGTTGTCGTAAGTACAATTGAGTTCTTCCTTTTATTATGTCTCCCCTTCACCGAAGGAGAGTTATTTAATTTCCCTAATTCTTCCTCTTCTTCTTCTAATGCAAACTTGTCCGGACAGAACTTTTTTGTCTTGAGGCCTAGTGTGTTCATATTTGGTATGTATATGCATTGTGTCGTGGCGGAGTGCGGCGTGCAAGATTTAGGTCACTGTGACCTTGACCTTGAATGTCAAGGTCAAATAATTAATTTTTAAAGAGTGTTCTTGTCCCAGGCAGAATTCTCTGTCTTAAGACCAAGTGTGTTCATATTTGGTATGCATGTACATTGGATAGTGGCGGAGTGTCATGTAATAGAATTATTTCACTGTGACCTTACTGGCATGGTCTCCACCCCGTGCAATTTTAATAAATATTGATTGCAAAGGGATGATATCCCCATTCCATACCCATATATTGTTTTATTACCTATCATTAAATGAATTAAATAATGTATACTGAAAGCCTCTGGGATTGATACCCCTCACTTAATGGTTGTCCCCGCCCCCATAATTTTAAGAATTATCAAATATCTTTAAAATGGTTGAGATCCCCACCCTTAACCCATATATAAGCTGATTTCTCTTGATAAAATTAATTGCATGTTGCATACTGGAACCCTCTAGGATTAATACCCCTCACTTATGGGTTGTTCCAACCTCCACAATTTTAAGAATTATCAATTATCTTGAAAATGGTTGAGATCCCCACCCCAAAATTATATATTATATGATTACTCATGATAAGATGAATTGAATGTTGCACACTGGAAGCCTCTAGGATCCATCCCCGCCCAACAATTTAAAAATTATCAAATATCTTGAAAATGGTTAAGATCCCCACCTTAAAACCATATATTATCTGATTACTCATGAAAAGATGAACTAAATGTTGCATACTGGAAGCCTCTAGGATTAATACCCCTCATATATTGGTTAACCCCATCCATTACAGTTTTAAGAATGATTGAATATTATGAAATTTGTTGAGACCCCCGTAAACCTCGTATTATGTTATTGTTTATGATAAGATGAGTTGGTTGATAGAAACTAGAAGACAGAAAGGGGGTATCCCCAACCCCCACACCACAACCTAATATATATTTTGAAAACAGCTGAGATCCCCATCCCTTAATCATATATATTCCTATTGTTTATGATAAGATGAATTGGATGATGCAAGTCATAAACTAAAAGGGGTGTCAAAATTCACACCCTACCCTCTCCAATTTAAGAATTATAGCTTATATCTTGCAAATATTCCCAACCCTAGACCATGTATGATATTGTTGCTTCTGACAAGATGAATTGTACATACCTGAAACTCTTAAGTGTTGTCCCCTAACAATTCTTATTACACTTTTTATGAATTATAGAATATCTTATAGATACATACGAGAGGAGACATCAGCTTTTATTGGCTAAAACAATTCTAGTTTCAAAATGCTTAATTTGATCTGCACTGAAGAAACATAGTTGTCGGAATTAACTTCCAGTCTTGGGTCAAAAGTATTCTTAAAAATGTGAATGCAGTTATTTTCTACTTTCACTTTGACATATGAAATTGAAGTATTTTGTTAAATGTTAAATTTGAGTTGTCTTTCTTTTGTTATGAATAACAAATTGCCATAGTTAATTTAGTCATTTCGTCAACGTTTGTCTCTTCATTACAATTCAAATCAAACTATTTGGAAATCCATATATCAAAATACAGTGGAACTCCTGAAAACCGCCCCCTCTAAAAACCGGATCATTCTATAAACCGAACGATATCTTAAGGTCCGGACCTTTTACCTATCTAAATAAGTTAAAATTTCCTCTGGAAACTCCTAATTCCGTTTTCGGCCATAAAGACCGGGCCCAAACGTACATTTTCTTCTAAAATTTAACTCTTAAAGCCGGATTTCTTTTTTTCGTGAAGAATAAAATTGGCAAGATTTATTCAACATGTCACATATCTCTCGTCATCTTCATCGAAAAATAACCGGATTGAATAGAAAACCTATAATATATATTGAATTTACAAGAGTGCAGGAAAATATACTAAAATGGTTAACTTACAGCCTAATAGAGCTTACAGATCAAATGTTACACTTCTGGTATTGGTGTTCGAATCGAAAAAAAGGGATTTCGAAACCTCCGAAAACCGGAACCCCAAAAACCAGCCGATTTCTTTGGTCTCGACAGACGCGAGTTTTTGGAGTTCCACTGTACATGTAAAAGCTGATAGAGAAAACAATATTTAATATGATCAAATAGTGAAGCCAAAATCTGCTATGCGAGAGGGAGATACTCACTCGTTTTGAGCAAAATTTTGTTATATATTGAAAAAAATCGGTTTTCGGGCAGGTACTGAAGAACATAAATGAATCGAGAAAAATGTCCGGCATCACGTGTCAACTTTAACCTGACTGACGCCATGCACTTTTTTCTTGCGCTTTAATGTAAACACGATTGGCAGGAAGGGAAAAAACGGGAGCAGACAAATACCGTTGTTGTTTTGAAACATGCAAACGTGAAAACTTCTGAAATCTTCAGGATCTTACTAAAAATAGGCATTTTCTCGCAATGAAGGTACTTAAAATTATGTTAAAAGTGGACGGTCAGAATCATTGATACCGCATAGCAAACCCCAGATTTTTCATTGTGTTGGGGAAGATCGTCGACTAAGTTTAAAAGCAGTTACAAAAAAATTGAATTAAAACAGTGTGTCTGTTGTTTCTGAAAATACTGTTAAACTAAATTTATAAAATAAAGGTTACAACCGCAGAGCTGTAATCCCAAGTATCAGATTACTATGCTGTCGCAAGGGGGGGNAAAAAAAAAAAAAAAATCAGAAGATAAACAAACTATATTTGGATACATGGGAAAACGAATACTGAAGCATCAATTAGGAAAGGGAATTTTAAAAAATCAAAAGATCACGGCAATCCATGTCAATTACGAATTAAGGCAGGATGACAACGACGTACAAATCAACAAAAATGAACGCGAGCAACAAAATAAAAGCGCTAATAGTTTAAAGTCCTACAAAACTTGAGGTATCTTCAGGTTCACTGGAAGGGTAACATGATCTTCTTCAAGCATGGCACCTGTCACACTGTTAGTGGAAACTCCGGTTTGTTACATTCGGTGTTTGTAAGTCCGGTAATAAACTCTAGATCTTTGAGAAATTAGCGCGGAATGGGACCCGAATTGCATCAACCCCTAAGGCAGGATTAAAAAAAACGGCAGTAGAATACCGAAGGAACAAAGCACAAAATCACATATTAAATCAAAGTTAATACACATGGCAAAAAAAATTGAGTGTTATGTTTTGGTCCCTTTGTTTTATTTTATGGTAAAGGAGTTCTCACTTTTGTTGAAGGCCATATTATTGCCGAAAAATTCATAAATTAGTGTGGAAAAAAATTCATGGTTAGTAGTCGGCAAGCATTTTGCATATGATTAGTACATCTTTTAAGATGACAATGCACGTGTTCATCGTTCGGGAGCTAAGGCATGCATGTATAATAATAACATTAATCACTCAGAGTTATCATAGAATATTGCTGGAAAAAACTTGGAGTGCGATTATTATGCAACATGGGTAATTTTGTATTTTGCAAAGCCATGTCCACATCATTTTAACAAAAGCGAACTGACTGAGGGAAAATTCGGCCAGTGAGGGAAATATCATAGAAACATTTATTCAAGACTTGTATCAATCGATTCCAAGAGGTAAACGAGTGTAATCAAATCTAAAGGCCGTCTGCCAAAGTACTTAGGTAAGTGTTCCTTTTCATGTAAAAAAAAATATTAAAATTTGTTAGCATGAAATGAGTATTGTTTGGCGACTATCTTGTTTTTTAAATACTTTTGACCCAAGACTTAATTTATTAACATCCATCTTGACAGCCGTAAAAGGTCTTTCAAAAATAATGTGCTACTAGCTTTTAAAGAAGTGGTGTAAATAAAATGTGGATATTAAAAAACTCTAAGTCTTAAAATCGAGATCATTATTACATTGTAACAGCATTAAAACCTTTGATTTTTCCACGTTTTATACTACTATTACTCATGAACAACTGAAATCACGGCTGAAAGATTTAATTCATAAATGTTTCTCACGCAAGAACGGGGAACGCAGATACATGTATATTGTTATAGGCAGAGAACAAGCATACTTTGTTAAATATGACTCAGAATCCCTGAAAAAATATACAGAGGAAGAAGTGATTAAAATGTTAGAGTGACAATATATTTGTCCAGTTTGGAGGACTCGTTTTTCAACAGACTATCGGAATCCCAATGGGCACAAACTGTGCACCTCTATTAGCCGATTTATTTCTCCACTGATATGAAGCTGAATTCATCGAAGGCTTCTTCAAAATAAATATAAAAAACTGGCCCAGTCCTTTAATTTCAGATTCCGTTATATATATGATATCTTATCACTAAACAACCCTCGCTATGGTGATTTTCTTCATCTAATCTATCCAAAAAGAGCTCGAAATAAAGGATACTACAGATATTTCCACATCAGCCTCGTTTCTTGACTTTCATCTTGAAATTGACAACAGAGGTACACTACAAACTAGGCTATATCACAAACGCGATGACTTTACTTTTCAAATAGTCAACTTCCCTTTTCTTTGTAGCAACATTTCTAAAGCAACGGTATATGGACTTTACATCTCCTAACTCATTCGCTACTCAAAGGCCTGTGGTCGATACAGTGACTACCTTGATAGAGTTCGGTTACAAATAGGCTACCTAAGCAAGGGTGTGTTGCCTATAACTTGAGGTCATCAGTACAGAAGTTTTACGGTCGATATCACGATCTTGTGGACCACGATGGGATATCTGTTTCCCAGATGAAAACAGATCTTCCTCTTTGCCACTAAAGTGTGTTTTTCCTCTACCGGATTAGACTTTACAACCGGAGTTGACATGTTCAACACGGCAGGTGTCTTGTAAGAAGCAGGAGATGCTTACTTTACCGGTGCACCTGATCTCACCCATGGTTTTTTATTGGGCCCGTGTTGTTCATTTTTGTATATGTGCGCGTCTTCATTTTCTTTTCTGTGCCGTGCTCATATTATGTCTTTATTTCTTTGTTTTTCCGACGTTGCTATTGTCCTTGGATTGTTCTTTTTAGTCTGATGGTTCGGTTCAAACTTGCTTTGTTGTTTTTAACAAATAGTAGACTTTGGAGTACCTTATATTTTTTCATTTGAAAGTATCAAACAATAGCAATGTTTAGTGTTAGTGCTTTGTTTAAAGATTTTTGTAGTTGCACTTATACTTTTTGTATGTTGCTTGTTCTTTTTTTTTGTTTTCGTATATGGTTATCGTAGGACAATCATCGCCGAAATAAATTGACCTTTCGTTATGTATTAAATTTTCAAATGAAGTAGTGTTTATGTCCATTTCACAAAGACGTTGCAAACACGATAAATATGGGACTTTCGTGATTTGCTTATTCTATCGATCGACGGTAAATATCTAAAAGTCATCAACCACGCTATCGTTTTGACCCCGGGAAATAACCCCAGTTTGGTTTGACAACTTCGGATACTCACCTCCGCTGTGGGTCATAATGGTATTATTGTTTACAGAAGCGTTTAAGTAATTTGGATTTGTTTTAAATAGAGAAATAAAACAGAACTGATATATGAGACGTGCAGAGATAATAATGGCGTCAATGAATTGCTTTTCGGTCGCTCCGTCTTCAGAATACGGTTGACTTGGGCGTGTTCCCATGTGGTTATTTGGGAATTGGCTTATCAATGTGTGATAAGCAGTTCATGATATAAAACGCCCAGTTCTTAACAATATCTTTCAAATGGGATAAGAAGAAGATTATTGGACAAAATATTCAAGAACCAAAGTCATTAAGGCTAAAGGACAATAGCAGGTGGAAACCACCGGAAATATTGTCAATCACAAAATGTTTGGTAGGTAAAAAGTGTGGTATTTATTGCCCGCCAAACCTGCACTTACATTGCAGAAAGGATTGCTACATAAAGGTCATAGTTAAGGTGAGACGTTACTAAATGGCTATGTCTTACTTTCTCGTGAAAATTTGCACAGAAGTAGATGTTAATGACTTACATCTGAATATCAACTTTTTGATAAGGGTCATGGATCACTTAAGAAAGATATTTGCCATTGAAAACGCGATCTTTGGGGTCCACTTTTACAAAGACATAACGTAAAAATAGCAATTTCACACCTGAAAATGTTACGTTTTTCGATATATCTACAAATGCAGCGATTACATACTGTCCAAAAACTAACACAAAGAAGAGGACGAAATTTCGAATTCATTGATATAAAACCATATGTCATGGAGCATCTTTTTTCTCTATGTAAGCGCAAACTTTTGCAAGAGGTGTAAAAAATGTCAAACGTAAGGTTGTATGTCGACGTTACAATGCATAACGTAACGTTTTCGCATATATTTCATATCCGATCATTTTGTATTGGAGGCAAATGACGATAATATTCCACGTAAAATCCTGGAATAGACGGCTATTACTTTTGACAAGATAATTTTACTGAAAATAACAATAAAAGAATATTTTTTTTTCAATAAAAATAATTCCCCTTTCAGAAAAGGGCAAACACTGAATTGTGCAAATATCCTTCATTTGTTGGAATTCCCAGTGAAATTACTAAAATGTCTTTAATGAATTAATCTTTTTGTCTATCTTTTTTCTTTATAGGTAATCATCTATCTATTTTATTTTCTTAATTTATTTTTTGTTAAATACTTATATATCTTGAGATACTTCATGTTATTTATACAAGCGAGCAGCAATACATAAAAAGGGGAGTCAAAATATCGGTCTCTTTTGGTGAATTGCTTTCTACACAGTAACTGTTGAAAATAATTTCATTGGGGTATCCGGAGGGGGGATTTAAGAAATTTGAACCCCTTTAACTTTTCCTTTAAACTTTTTAAATTTCGCGCAGAATTTCTACAAAAATGTCAAAAAACGGACTGCAACCTTCTTTTTTATGACTGGATCCGTTGGTGAATAATTCGTGATTTTTTCTGTGATTGAAGGTTTTTCTGTTTTACATCAAGTGGCTAATATTTCTGCTTTATGATGGGAAGAATAAAAGTATGGGTTTGATATTTATGTAGTTCTGCCTTGTACGATACCATACAATTACGCGGAACATACCTAAAATGTGTTAGCACATTACGGAAGCTTATTGATACCACACGAAGAAAAAAAATCTCGTAATTATGAGAAAATATCTCATTATTATAAGATAATTATCTTATGATTATAAAATATTACTTCATATAATTATGAGATATTATTTCTTAATAATGAGATATTAATTCGTAATCTTGAGATAATTATCTCATAAATACGAGATATTTTTTCTTCAAGTGGCATCAATAGGCTTTCGTAGTTCATGCAAAGACAGACATGTCGCCCCAGTCAGTCCCACATTATTATGATTTCAGGCCGACAAATCGCCACTTTTTGTTCTGATATAATGGCGGATGCCATTCTTCGGAAAAGGCACTAAACACAAATTTAACATGCAGGCGCGATCTGTACTTTACCCACGATCTCACTTGTGCTTACTACTGCTAACTCGCACTTTCAAGAAACCACGGCTGTAAGATTGGCATCAAACAAAATTCACTATTCTTTAGATAATGACAATATTAGTGGATACAAATGACAAACATAGATAAAACTGCATCCCAGTTGTTTTCGTTTTTTCATCTAAGTGTGTTATATGTCAGTAAGATATAAATAGACTCACGATGTATTCCCTCTTTTCGTAAGCCGGGATCAACTCCGGGTCAGGTTTTTGTGGGACGGTATCGTTGATTTTGAAGTTATTCCCCTTAGCTCCTGACAACAAAACTAATATGGAATAAATACGACTAACTTGTCAGTCAAATCAAAGATTTAAAAAAAAAAAAATCACTGAGAGTTCAAAATAACCTCGTGTTTGATTTTTCTGAGTACTTTTTTAACCCATTTCGTTTTGTCTTCTTTGCTCAGGTATTCTGCATATGCCGAAAAATACTGAAAATGTAGATTTCCCACTGTTTTGCCTTTGTTGTGACACCGTCCGAGAAGGGAGATAACTGCTGCAAAAAGAGCTAAATTAATGCATGGTCCCGGCTTACGAAAATCGGGAATTCGAATTCATATATGCAATTATATATGTTTTTGTGGATGTATATATAAAAATAGACCAAAAATACAATCTTCATAATACTCGACTAAAAATTATACGAATTTATTTACAGACAAGACCTTTCAAAGGAAGGGACCATTTAATTTTCAAAAGGGGGCTGGAATTGAACCAAAAAAATTGCAATATTCTTTCTGCAAAAAAAAAATGTGGCACTCATTTTGCGTTAAAAAATTCAAAATTCAATAATGCACAATGTCCATAAGAAAAAGTGACCCTTGCTCAATTAGAGTGTTTATCGGAAAAAATGGTAATAAAAAATCTGCCTCGGGTGAAAATCCAAGCCCCCACCTCATCCCAAAATGAAACCTCGGAGGGAGGGGG
>MJUU01062093.1:26662-71265 GCA_002080025.1 Modiolus philippinarum
AAAAAAAAAAAAAAAAAAAAGACATATGGAGTGACCCCCCCTCCGTTATTCGAACAGCTCGCACTTTGGTAAACACTTTAAAATTCAAAATATAAAATTTCCGAATTTTCCGGGCCGGCGATTTTTCAGAAAGCATGTCGAGGTTTGGTGGATATTCCGACTGAATGTGAAAAAAACAAGATCGGGATGAGTTCCGTTTAAATATTGCAATGTTCGGTCGGCAGCAAAGTTTTTCTTTATTGTTATCATTTAAACACATCAAAACAAAACCGTGAAAAAATACTGTAATGTTAAAAAATTGTGAAAAGAAATTGTAAAGGAATGAAATTGGACCAGAAATGATTTCTATTTAATTTCTGAAATAGTAATCGTTTTTGCATAATACTAAAACGTACAAATAGAAATTTCAGGTGGGAAGTGACCTTTTCCCGTACATGTAGCTGTAATTTATTTTAACAATAATCAACGTAAAAAGCCATCGCAAACGCTAATTATAGATTAGCCATTATTTCCTTTCTGTTGAATATGAAATGCTGATCTCGCCATGTCACCTTTTTTTAGTCTACTGTGTTCGAACGCAATCGGAGGGAGGTAACTCTTACCGTGACGTTCATTTAGTAACGTCTCACCTTAAAAGAAATGATCATCCCAGTATTAATAATATTTGTAGAAATTAATGTTCGGACCGAAACTTCAATTTTTTCCATAAGGGTCTGATATCTATTGAAGGATTTTTTCAATGATCGTATTAGACGGATTTTGTTGAAGCCCTGAATAAAAGGGCACTCTAATGAGAAAGTCTGTATAATTTGTGCTAGCTTTCCCGTTACAAATCAACTGTGAAACATACAATCCGTACGCAGGAAAAGTTTGAACATTAATCTCCATATTACTCTCCATGTAAGGGAAATAGATAATTTTGAAATTAAAATGCATAAAATTGTAGAATTTACACACTGCATACGATCTTCTGAAAAGTTCCAAAGACGATCAGCATTTATTAGCCAAATAGAAATCTCAGTAAGTCTGTTTCTACTTTTAAACTTGTTTCATCGGTTGCTCCAACGACTTTTATATCTTTTTTCTTATATGTTTTATATTTATTAATTTAATTGTCCTCGTCATGCTATAGGTGAAGTTTAACTAACTGGACGTCATTCTAGGTAACAAAACAGTCTTTGTATTCATTTTGTTTCGCTTTGCTTTGTTACCTTTTGTTTTTGGTAAGTTTTTCCATTTTTCAACCTAATGGAGAAAAACATATCATTATTCGACACAATGACATCTTTGTGAAGTATTCATTTGAATATGCTATGCCAAAAAGAAATAGCAGCGGAAAAAAATTAGTCCCTACTGAACAGAACCAGCATGCATTAACAAGAACAGAATTGTCAAGAGCCAAAGTCATTGAGGCTAAAGGACAAAGTAGGTGGAAACCACCAAAAAATTGTCTACCACAAGGATCCTCACTTGGTACAGGTATTCCAAAAGGATTGGTAGAAATGGTAAAACAATTCCCGTGATTGTGGTGTTTAAAGGATTTATTTTTGATATACAAATGACATTCGCAATGACCGTTTTTTAAAGTTTTATTTCATAAATGGTGGTATTTATGGCCCGCCGAACCTCCACTATCATTGCAGTAGTTTTCGGCAGCAACTCAACAGAAATTGCTACATTAAGGTCATAGTGAAAAAATAATGATCATCCAGTATTAAGTAAAAACAGAATCTCAAATTAGAGTTCGGGCTGAAACTTCATTTTTTCCATAAGGGATTGATATCTATTGAAGGACTTTTTCAATCATCGTATGAGACGGAATTTTTGTAGACCTGAATAATATCTATATATATGCTTTAGGTGAAGTTTAACTATCTGCACGTCAATCTAGGTACAGGTACAGTCAAACAGAACCAGAATGCATTACATGTAACAAGAACAGAATTGTCAAAGTCATTGAGGCACACTAATAAACGTTTTCTTCTCAAAATAGACTTATTTTTAATAATGGATTAGTATATAAAAGCTAATTTCGATTTTTGTTTCATTATAGGGGAGCCCCAAGCAGATTTTGACATATATTTATACAATGCACCAACTGCTTCGTTGGATAACTACGATAAGCATCCCCGGAGGTTATGTTATCATCAGGAAGGAGAAGCAACGACTAAAATCAATGTCACATGTACATAAGGTGTTAAGGGTCGCTTTTTACAGATACAGAAGAAAAAGAATACAAGTATTAAGGGAGATAGTCTTGCGTTGTGTGAAGTTCCGGTTTTCGGGAGAAAGTTGTCAAGCGCAGGTAATTTTTATTTGTGTTGGTCTCGCTTAATGATTATAAACCCATTCTTTTACTATTTATTTACATTAAATCTTACCTCTATTTTTCAAATTTATTTGAATTGATGTGGTTGAAGGCATCAATTCGTTTCACTGGAACAAAATAAGTACTACTGAGTGTGAGATTTATGTATGTAAGCTTACAAACCTGAACATGGTCCACATTTTGATTCCCTGTTGTGCCCAATAAGTGACGGTTGCTGGTACAATTTCCCGTCAATGCCTCTTTATGCCCTTTTCAGTATAAATAGCTGTCAAAATTACGTATCATGTAATTTTAAATACACCAAAATCAATTTCATATTACTTTTTTATCTTTAAAAATCGACACCGGGTTGTTATATATTATTTAAACATCAATTCATCAATGATCATTTAGAAACATTACATTAATTTACTTTTTTCCATTTGTAAGGAAAAAAACCTCGAGTCAATTCAAATATTCCGTTCTATACCAAACGGGGTATTCATTACACTTTGTTCTCATCAATCATATATCCCCTTGGCTGTTTGTCAGGTCTACTTGGAGAAGAGCATCAATTGTATATCAATTATATATCCCTCGGACTGTTTGTCAGGAATTCTTGCAATAGTCCAAACAGTTAGTTCGTGCAACGGCAGTCCAACTTCAAATTATTTTCAGACATGTGTCCGTGTTCTACCGTGTATTTGAACAATGGCAACCAAATTTTAAATTATTTCAGACATGTGTCCGTGTTCTACAGTATATTCATACAGTGACAACCCGATTGTAAATATTTTTCAGACATGTGTCCTTGTTCTACAGTGAATTCGTACAATGACAACTCGAATTTAAATTATTTTCAGACATGTGTACTTGTTATACATGTGTCCTTGTTCTACAGTGTATTCGTACAATGACAACTCGATTTTAAATTATTTTCAGACATGTGTATTTGTTATACATGTGTCCTTTTTCTACAGTGTATTCGTACAATGACTAATCGATTTTAAATTATTTTCAGACATGTGTACTTGTTATACATGTGTCCTTGTTCTACAGTGTATTCGTACAATGAGAACTCGATTTTAAATAATTTTCAGACATGTGTACTTGTTAAACAGTGAAGTCGTACAATGACAACCGAATTTTAAATTATTTTCAGAAATTTGTATGTGTTCTAAAGTATTTTCGTAAAATGATTACCAATTTTAAAATTATCTTCAGACATGTTTCCGTGTTCTTGTTCTTTTAAAAAGAGACTTGCTCACTGGGATCGAATAGATAGAAGAAACTACACAATGACAGAATTACGGAAAATGTTGGCTCCTAACTTGGCAAGACTAGACAAAGAACTCCGATTTAACAAAACACATTTATCAGCAAACAGATGGAAGAAAACAAGTGCAGATGTGGACCGAAAATCAGCAAAGAGTCTTGGTTTTGTTGGTGTTGTGTTCATAGCGATTGTAGTTGGATTTGTTGTACGCCTTATTATTGTCACAATTTGAAAGGGAGTTGAATTTGTCAGAAAGATTCACAACAAATCATAACTCGGCTTAGATATGTTGCTTCAAATATTGGCTGATAAGGACAAAAATGTTGAGATGTCAAGTCTCACCACTTTGTATCTGAAAATGTCGATAAAAACTAATAGTAATAAGAAAACAAGCTTCCAAGCTTTAAATTAGATTTAAACGCATAAAACATATATAGAAATATTTGAATTCCCACACTGTTAAGTTATAATTTATATTCACTATGAAATGTTTCAAAACCATTTTTTTTATTTGAGGTAGTTCGGTAGTATTCTGCCATTTTTATTTCATGTTTCATGCTTTGCTATGTATTTTTTATTACAAAAATATACATGTACAAGCATTTCAAAATTATGACAAATCTTTAAAACATTTCGCTTAAAACAAAAACATAACAAATGATTAGCTAATTTCTCTTAGTCTAGTGTTCATTTCAGACGAAAAATTAAGAATAGTATTTTTACTGCAAAATTCTCTGAGATGAAAATTTAATCTGTGGAGGTAATTTAAAAAAAAATTACAAAGAAATCAATACGCAAATTTTGATTTTGTGAAATAATTACATAATAAGTTTCTTTTTGTATTTAGAAAGTTCAAAACAGGAGCTAGAAATATATAAAATTAATCAAAATTCTCATGGAGAAAACTTGAACAATTGTTTGTAAAAATGATAATTTATTTTTAACATTTCAACTAAAAAAAAACATTTTCGGTGAAAGATTGTGAGCTTATATGGTCCGTAATCCCAATTTTATTTTATGTTTTGGAAGTTCAATTTTTGAAGTTTAATTCTGCAAACTATTGAGAAAATTTGAAGGATTTTGTTCGTATTACCGAACCACCTTTAAACATATTCAATTGAAATAAAACTTGGGAATGTTTATATTGACAACTTAGAAAACTCTGTTGAGAAGATGAAAACAGTGACCCTCCTTTGATCCAAAAACAAGTATGTACTACTATTTACCTGAAATCAGAAATATATATGTTAAACATCTTTAAGTCAATCATATATATTGAAAACAAGGTTGCTACACGTAGATATATGTCCCCTTGCCTCAAAACTTAAATCCCACATTTTAAAACATATAGAAGTAACTAGCTTCCAGTGTTGTATTGATTAAAAAAAGAGTTCTAAACATGGTAATACAATTTACAAAAGTGTTAAAGATGCAAGTTCTAGTTTACACAAATTCCCGAAATCAAAACATGAAGCTGAATAATTTTTTTGGAAAATTTCAGTGGTCTTTGTACGATTTCCATACGAATTAAGTACTCCATTCTCCATTAAAACCCATTTTACAAAACCTTTAAAAAATATTACATGGGTTCCGCTAATAATGTAAGTGATTGCTGAATTAAAACAAAAAATAAACCCCTTTCAAAAATAATTTTTGCAGAGGTACGCCCTTAAAATCTCTTTAATGCATATTGCTGAAATCATAAAAATATGTAAAAGAACACTTTTTTTCTATATTTTCAGTTCTCTTTTTTAGTTTCCGTGGCAACCAAAAGGTTATCCATTACAACTGATATAAGACTACCATGGAAAAAATTGGGCAGGGGTTCCAATTATCATCTAGTAAAGACATATTGCTGAAATTGTGAGAAAAAATTCAGCAAAATACATTTTTTTTAATTTCAGCTTCTGGTTGGTTCCAATCACAACAAAAGGCTCCACTATCATCTACAAACAATTTCAGACTACAGTTAAAATAAATGGGTAGGGGTGCCCCTTATAATTAAGGTAATACATATATATTGCTGAAATCAAACACATGAAACCCCCCTTCCAAAAACAAAAATTGGGCTGGGATATCCCTTATAATCTAGTCAATACATTTGCTGAAATCGTGAAAAAAATATGTAGCAGAATACTTTTATCTAAAATTTATGTTTTCTGGTTTGGTTTCCACGGCCACTGAAAGCTCCACTATCCATAACAACCCATTTCTAACCACCATTTCAAAAACAACTTGGGCAGGGGTTAGGAAATACATATTGCTGTTATCAAAATATGTTTGAAAAGAAAACTGTTTTGTGTATGGTTGCAAAGTGAAACTCCAAAAAATAATTATTATTTGAGATTTTCAAGACATTTACCAAAATTTACAACTTTATTTTAATATAAGATTTGTTTTAGCTTCATCATTCTGTGAAGCTTTGACAACTTCGCAAAAAAAATTTTCATTACTTTCCTTGGTTTTATGTTTCCCTTTTTAAATTACATCTTATTTTCAAGCCCTAAAAGTGTTTTGATGTACATATTTAAACTAATTTGATGCATAGTGCAAGTTTTTGTAATAAAAAGTTCATTGCTGTTAGAACAATAAAACATGCAGCTTTTTTTATTAAATCATATCAAACATGAGATTTTAAGTTTAATATCCTGCTTTGAATTTCAAACATGTTAAATGTTAATAATTCAAAAAGTTTCAGTCCGATATTGCTCAAATAAATCGCTATAATATAGTAAATATGATGGCTAACAATCTTGTAAAATGTTAAGGAAATCTGAGTAGTGGTTTTTTGGGAGATCCGTCCAAAAATCTGTCATTGTATAACATTGTTTAATATTTAAAGCCCAATAACTCGCACGCTACGTCAATAGAATAAGTATTGAAATTCATAAATAATTTAACATTCTATTTAACGTAATGTATTTATTTGGTACAAAAGTAAATCTACGATTTGGATTTATGTGATCAATTTCCTTGTATATATAATCTGATGAATTATTTACTTTAAAACGGAATAGTGCTTTAGATATGGCTTCGTGAACAATTTGAAAAGTCAAACTTGATTCTAGAATATTAAATGTTAATAAAATGCAAATGTAATTCGAAACTCTAAAAATGAAAGTTTGATTTTGTATAGGTTTTTCCTGTCAGATAGATAAAAAGAACAAGGTCCATCAAAATTAACAAAATTGATCTAAACCGCTTCAATTTATGTTACAATGGATTTGTCAGCTTGTATACATTAATGAAGGAAAGATAACAGGAAACACTTACAATGGCCGAACATTACAATCACATTCCACAATCCAATAGAGAACTGCACACGAAAAACAATAAAATGACAAATGACAAACATAAACAACGATAGGAACTCGGGATAGCCGGACTTGGTACCCGCAATAGCAACAGCTAGCGGTAGGGTTAAACCGGTTTATGGGTACCCAAACCTCCCCTTTCTCTATCCCGTTTCCCTATAGTATAATAAACATACACATAAAACCTAATAAAGGTAGACCACTAACTCGAAGACCTCAATCTTGAAAAGGAAAGAATAAGACAAATCGTAATTAAGAAAGATGGGTCAGGGAGTGCTCGCCGCTTAACAGCCGGCTAGCTCAAGGAGTATTAATCAAATTCAAAACTTCCCGAAGGGTTTATTAAAAGAATCGTCATGGATTTCGGCAGTATCAGTGAAAGCCCAGTATAATAATAAAATCTTCAGGTCATTGGATCCCAAAGCCAGTTTAACTGAATCATGAAGAATAGCCCGCCAATATTCCCTATTACGTAAAGAATGTAAGTAACGTCTCAGTTTTTCTGGATTTTTTTATCAGTTTTTGACATTTTTGAACAACATTTCCGTTAATACGAGGGTGAGAAATGCCCTTAGTAATAAGCTGTTTGCGAGTCGTATTATATTTAGATATCAAATTTTCATATCTTCTATAAAACTTCTTCAATGTGTTTATCAATTTATGAATTCAAATCTGTAACCTTGTTGTAAAAATTGGATGTGAAAGTAAGGTTATGTTCATTAAAGTCGTGAAGAGTAGAACGGACGCGTGCAAATCGTACCAGTTCAGATATATACACCCCGTATGATGGAGCTACAGGAAGGTTGCCATCAAGAAAAGGGAAGTTAGTAATGGTGTAATGAAAATCATCCCTTTTATCATAAATTTACATGTAAACATTACATTTCCCGGGATTTCATGTATCCACCCGGACTACTAGTTGTAAACAAAATCCTGAAATAAATAAGAAATTGAATAAATAAAATGCAGAATATGTCCGCTTTGATTGATTGATTGAGTTTTATTACCTCTTTAACTATATTGGTACGAGAATAATACAATCAATTCAATTAAAAATATTAGATAACGATTTTCTGTTGTCGCTTTAAAAGCGATGCAAAGTAAAAGTTGTAAAAAATGCAATGTTATTCGACTGAATTTATTATTTTCATCCCAAGAAATTCGGTTCGAACCGAATGAAATATTTTACGAAAGGATATAGAGTAAATGAACACGAGACATTAACACATATGTTACATGAGACATAAACACATATGTTAACTCCAACTACAATAATTTTAATGAGCTGTATGGCCTTTTCAGACATTAATTCCTCTTCAGCAGCACTATAACCCAAACATAGGAAATCAATAATTTCAAAATGTGTTTAAAATGCATAGAACCAAACGAAATCCGAATGATCGGTTATATCAAATATAGCTTAGGACAAAACTACGATGGAGGGAGTTAAACCTTAGGTTTTAGTATTTATGAAATTTAGATAATTGTAATTGAACAAAGTGTACACTTTGGAGCCTATATTAGTTAAGGTGTCTTCCATTTCACCAGTTCATTCAATTCACTTGTACATAATTTTGAACAGATATATCATAATAATGAGGGTTTAATTTCATCAAAACTCACAGATGAATCTGGGAAAAATAATACCACGACAAGCATCTCAGTGAAGAGGTGTTTGCCAACAAATACCACAGCTATTAACCAATCAGAATGCAGCTTACTTACATACGGTATATCTATGGAAAGAAGATGCAGCTAGATTGATGGAGTCTCCCTTTGTCGTATATTTTCTGTTCAATTTCGGTACACTATGATCTCTTGTACGACAAAACTTTATTTTTAAACTTTAACCCTCATACATGAACACTGTAGGGATGTCAAAAAACTACTGATTACGAACTGTGTTGGGTCATTCTCAACTTGTAAAATATCGCACAGGATTGTCTTTGGTTTGGTTATTATCTAGATATATTATACTTCAAACAAAAATCTTGAGTTTTTATATTTTGTAAATAGCTTGTGTTAATTTGGTCTATTCCTTACTAAGTCCACCAATAAAGCTGTCTTAAATTATCCAACAGGGTGCATTGGAAAATTCTGAACACTGACCTAACTTTTCTATTCAAAATATGATAACATACATCTTCAGTAGACTTTGGAAAATGAGAAGAAAAGTCTAGATAAATTACGTTCCCTACTAGAATTGCAGACGCTTATATCGCAAAACCGCACATTGATCTTTCAATATTTTTGCGTTAGATTAAATGAATCGATGATTTAAAAAATAAAAATATACCAGTTCTTAAAACTTGATATTCTAAATTTGACGCTGTTCATTTATGATATGAATTGAATCATTAATCGTTCCGCCCGTAACATTTAGTATATTGACGGTTGCTACATTGTTCTTTTTCTGTTCATTGTTCTGTCACTCACAACCAGGCTTATAGGAATTCCTTTGGGTACCAATTGTTCACCACTTATAGAGGTCCTCTTTTTGTACTTCTACGAATCTCGGTATATGACCAACATCACCAAAGACCCACCTAAACAGCATTTAATTGAAAAGTTTAACAACAGTTTCCGATATTTGGATGATATTTTGACTTTAAATAATGACAACTTCAATACGCATTATAAGGGCATCTACAATGAAGAACTTACTTTGAATAAAGCTATTTCTAATAAACATCAATGTCCGTTCTCAGACATCAATTTTGATATTACCAATTATCCATTCCTGGATGGCGATGTTTCATCACAACTTGTTCGATTTGCTCAAGTATGTAATAACGTTTGCGGTTTTAATGAACGGAATCTTAGTTCATAAATACAATGCAACCTTAAAACATCTAAAAAAGGCTGGTATTCAATATTTCTTATTTTACGGTAATGTTTTACATAGGTGTAAAAATGCTTAAACTCGCATAACAAACTTATAAACTTTTAAAATGGCTAATTCATAAGGTTATAATTACGGTATTGTCGACAAAGCATTAAGTATGACCTTCTTTGATAATAACATTGATTTTTGAAAGGGTTTTTGCATATTAACTAAGCACAATTCAGTTTTACATTGGCATGAATATTATAGATTGTCGAAATCATCTGACAGTTGGTATTATCGTCAATGCACATTTCCATATTTTAGTGATTCTTACTTTAACATTTTATTACCAGGGGATAAATCAAACACACCTTTTGTAAATATCGCTTCCGATGTAAACAATAACACTTTTCAACAACTGAGAGACATTAGACGTAAGTACCCAAAGAACTCTACATCTGCTTATATTAACATTAACAGCCTGAGGTACATATTTAACGAAATACAAGACCTCCTTCATGATAAAGTTGTAGATCTGTTATTTATAGCTGAGACCAAACTAGATGAGGCTTTTAAAGATAGTATATTTACCATAGAAGGCTACAAATTCATAGACGCGATGGAACAAAATTAGGTGGAGGAATATTGGCCTTAATAAATAGTAGTGACATTCCATCCAGCAGACAACAAAAATTTGAATCGAAAGAACTTGAAAATATATCTATTATAGATGTCCATATCGACGAAATAAAATGGCTTTTCGAGAAAGTGTACAAACCACCGTCTGTTCCTGATAGCCTTTTCAGTGATTACTTCTCAAGCAATCTCGAAGTTATAAAAAAAATTGAACCTGAGTCTTATAATCATGGTATAGGTCAAGCTTGTTAAATATATCAAGTCAAAATAAAATGAACTGCAACTAAATGATAATTATATGAATTATGAACAACAAGTAACAATTTTTTTTAAACAAGCATGCTCCCATCAAATCAAGAACAAACAGGAAAAATCCATTACCATGTATGAAAGCGATTTAAGAAAACAATATATCGCAAACATGTGTTATACACAAATTATACAAAGCATAGAAATGGCAAGACCCTGGAAAAATACCGAAAACAAAGACATTTGGTTAATAAATCGAAAAGAGACTCAATGAATACCTATTTTCTAGACAGATGCACAGGTGGGTCAAAATCAGGTGATTTCTGGAAATGTGTCAAACCATTTTTCATCAAACAAACGTAAAAATGGTGTCCAAAACATAGTACTTGCAGAGGGTGATAAAATCATTAATGATACAAAACAGGTAACAGATATATTTAACAACTTTTTCTGTAGAGACTCAACTTGCTGAATTTTTTTAACATATTTTTTATCCTTATTTATGTGCTTTCCGTAGGGGACATGGGTGCCAGACCAAACTACTGAGACTTTTGGAGGACTGGAGAGAGGCTCTAGATACGAATTACTATTTGGCTGCTGTTTTAATGGACCTCTCCAGGGCATTTGGCTGCCTACCACATGAAATTCTTATTGATAAATTACTTTCATACGGTTTAACACCGAATTCAGTTTCTTTATTAAAATCTTACCTAACCGGTCGAAAACAACAAATCAAAATTGGATCCATTCTAAGTAGTTGGGCTGGCCTTCATAAAGGGGTTCCCCAAGGCTCTATATTGGGACCCTTACTATCTAATGTTTTTTTAAATGATATTTTTTATTTTGTCAAATATGGCTCTTATTTTTCAAGCCCTGATTATACAAATCTTATTTCAACCCTTGAAACCGAGTCTAACCAGCTGATAGAATGGTTTAAATTAAATGAAATGCAGGCAAATCCTGACAAATTTCAGGTAATAGCGGTTGGAAATAAAACTAATTGAAATCAATCCAACAATTGAAATTCAAAATTCAAAATTAACTTATGAAGAGGTCGTAAAATCGTTGGGTATAGATATAGACTATCAGCTGAAATTTGACGTCCATATTAGTAATATCTGTAGAAAGGTAGCTTAACAACTCTGTGTTCTCAAGCGTCTTGGCCCTTATTTATCTAGGTTAAGCAAAATTACTATTTTCCATACTTTTATTTTAATTTCTGCCCTTTGGCTTGGCATTTTTGTTCGGAAAATAATAAAAAAAAATAGAAAAAGTGCAAGAACGAGCACTTCGTTTCGTTTATGACGATTATACGCTGTCATATCTTGAACTTCTACAGAAAGCTGGGATGCCTACTCTCCAGATTCGCCGCATTAGTACTATGGCATTGGAAACATTCACAATTTTAAATGATCTATCTCCCTCTTGTTTAAGTAATTTGGTTAATAAAAAAATCAAATTCATCTTACAGGTACAGTAATATTTTGGACATTTCTATGGTAAGAACTTCATCTTTTCGCAACAATTCATTCCGCTATGTTTTTCCCAGTTTAAAAGCTTATTTCAGTCCTGGAATGGATCAGAGTGCAAATGCAGTGCATGTAATAGTGCTTAGTTGTATTTTTATTTTGATTTAGAGCTAGTTTTAGTTTGTTTTATTTTTGTTTTTTTTGCTAAAATGCTTTAAATGTCATTACTTTTTCATTTCATCTTTTGTGTTTTAATTACTTTGTGCATGCTTTGTTAGCTTTTGTTTTTATGTTATGTATATATTACCTAATATTCGGTGAAAAGCTCAACAGAGCTTGTGTTATTGATGTTTCACTTATGCCGAAATTAAATAAAGTTTTCTATGTCTATGTCTATGGCACCGGTTATGTATTCTGGTATATGTGTTACAGGGATTTCTGAGATAAGGCATTTTGTAAAAGGACTAAGATTTCAATCACTTTATAAAATGCCTAAGGTGTTTGGTGATTTTATATAACGCCTAAAAATTAGCATTAGCATTACAAAATAAATCACTTTTTTTCGCTAGATTTTAAGACATTGACTGAACTCCTCAGGCAATTTCTAAGTATCTGTATTTATCAACAAAATTAATATAAGAAAGATAACAGGAAACACCTACAAATTCCGTAAACCACAATCACATGCCAGAATCCACCAGGGAACCGCACGAGAAAAACAATAAAATGACAAAAGACAAACATTGACAACGATAGGAACTCGGGATAGCCGGACTTGGTACCGGCACTAGCAAGAGCTAGCGTAGGGTTAAACCGGTTTATGGGTACCCAAAACCGTAAGAAAATTACTTTTGATGCCATTTTAGTGTTTTTTTTTCTTATGCAATTCCAAAAATCCAAGCAAGGTCATGATCACAGTTGTCACTTGTCCATGGTATAAGAACTTGAACAAAAATTTACCGGTCATTTATCTAAATAGCTTGAAACAACACAGCGATTGTAATGAAGAAAAAGTAAATAAATACCATTGCCAAAAAACAAACCTGGTGAAATGGAGACATATCAATTCTAATTTTACAATCAAGGTATACAATTGTTTTAATTAGTATTCAACCATTTGAAAATCATTTAGCATCACATAGGATATCAGAATGGTTTGTTACCCCTTGGACATAATGGTATAAAGCATTTTTTTAAATTCTTTTATCTGATATCTTTATTATTTTTTGGACAAAAATTGCAAGGGACCTAACTACAAACTTCTCAGCCCCCCCCCCCAAAAAAAAAAATAAATAAAAAGAAAGATATAACAGGGTTTAAAGATCATGCTGCTGACATTACAGTTTTGAAGACATGTATTTATTTTAAGTCGGAATTCCCAAATTTTGAATTATTCCAAAATTTCCAGGGGTCTACCTCCATGAGCATTTGGGAGCACTTGGACCTCTGAACCCGAAATTAAGCTTCTCCCCAGTTTTGAGTTACACAGCCTGGTAATCAAGTCTGAAAATCGTTGCAACTTTGTTCACAACTAATAATCTGGAGTTGAAGAATTTGCATTATTTCCAAGATTCAAGGGCTATGAATGCTGAACTGACGGATCTCTGAGCCACAAATTGAACTTGGCAAGAGTACTGTTCTGAACAACTTGGATCTCCAATTTCATGTGGGGATGTGTATAAAAATATAATGAACATAGGTTATTCTGCTCAGACATGTTTAATTGGATAAACCTTGCATCAAACCAGTTCATAGCACATTTAAAGATGTGTCAGACGTTCTAGAATTTTGAAAATTGACGTCAAACAAGAAAAATAAAAAGAAAACCAAAAGAACAAAAACAAAAACAAGACAAAAAAGTTNAAGAAAAAAAAAAAAAAAAAAAAAAAAAAAAAAAACATCAGAAAAAACAAAAAAACAAAAATAAAAAAACAAAAACAAAACAAACAACAGAACAGAACAAGACAAAAATCAAAAAACAAAATGCAAACTAACATAGAACAGAGATGAATTTGTATTTCAAGTCATCTCTGTTCTTCAAATTTTTCTTCAAATTATTTACACAAAAATTTGAATACGATCAATATTTTGGAAAGTAAAATTTATTTTTAGGCATTTTGTAAAAGGCCTGATGACTTTTTCAGGCATTTTGTTAATTGCCTAGGAAATTTAGTCATTTCATAAAATGCATAAAACGGCTAGGCATTATACAAATTGTCTTAATATTCTAGTCATTCTATAAAATGGCTGAATTATGAAATTGCCTGTTATATATGCAGGAAATCATTATGTTAAACCACTCACGGGAAAAGATCTTGTTGGATGCTCTTTACTGAGGACACATAATTTTATTTGTCAGTTCGTAATGGTAATGGTATGGAGCTGGCATGTCAGTTAAATGCTAGTAGTCTTTTATGATTTCATGTTTATGTCTATATATTTCGTACTTTCAGATTCATTTTTCACAATTGACTTAGCCGTGTAGCTAACTGAAATTTACTGTTGTTAGTCTTGTTTTTTGATTTATCATGTTGGCTAGGGAGGGGGGAGGTTTGGGCAAAAAAAACTAGTTTAATCCCGCCGAAGCAGATGTGCGCCTGTCCTAAGTCAGGAAATTTATTAAGCCTTTTTGTGTCTTGTCTGTTTTCTACTTAGTTTACTTTATTTACATAAGAGTCTAGGATGGTGTTTATTTCGCCGAACGTGATTACTCTTCATTTAGGGGCAGACTCCGACCTGCCGTTTGGTGTGGGGCTTCCTTACCTTTCATTGAAGATCTTATGGCGGCTTTGAGTTGTTATTACTGCCCTTTGGTGCATTGTCTCTTTGACACATTCCCCGTTTCCGTTCTTTTTTCTATTCTTAAATACATTTTTTGCTACGTTAATTCTTACAAAATGAGACTACAATCGATAAATGAATATTCACGGAAGATATTTTTCAGTTCAGGAAATGTTATATCTGTTTATAAACACATCACGTATGCCGGATACAAACACTTTAAGTTGAATTGTTTTAGTTGTTTTAGTTGTGAAAATACTTATATAATATTAAGTCATGGGACTTATTTATTTTTTTGATAAAGTGAAAAAGATATATTTGCGCTTTGATTTGGCTGGATTTCAAAGGAAAAATATGTTCCCATTATAACAGCACAAGAGTGCGATCCCAGTTTACGAAGATGGCGAGCAATTCACCTCCAGAACATGGTAAGAATTGATGTATGTGATGTAATTATTAAGGGATAGCGATCTGTTATCAGTGCATTTTTTCTGATTGACAGCAAACAGTATTGTTAAATTTCTAGTAATACTTAGGCCATCAAGTATATTGAAACGTATACCACCGATGGAAAATAAGGAAATACATTACAGAACCAATTAAATACCGAAATTACTGAAAAATAATTGCAGCAAGTGGTCATTTATCAATTTCAGTCACTTCTATAGGTCAGCGTTCATGTCACTTGCGGGATAACGTACGAATTATTTTTTGTATGCATATATATACCCGTATGTCGTCAAGATATAAGCGTATTTATTTGTTACATAGGAGCATAGGCCAATAAAGTACGAAACTTTTTTGAAAGTAGGAAATTTTTTGAGCAAGCAATTCATCGCTTCAAATTTTCACTAGCGTATAAGTTTTGATCTTGCTTGGCCATTTTGAGCTTATCACAATCTTGACAGGTTTAATATTACTTTGATTTGCTCAAAACAGAAACGAATCGGAGATACTTTGAATAAATAAGATATAATAAAAATTCATAACATCTACCGTACCATATTTTATTCTATAATTAGAGTGAAGAGTGGAAAAACTATTTTCAAAAGAATAAGTTATTCATATGCAGTGTTCCAAAATATATAGCGAAATGAGAATTTTGTTCTTACCTTAAACAGCAATGAATTAAATTTAGATTAGATTTAGATCCCTTTGGTAATTTGTTCTCTACCAGCGTTTACACATATTTCGGTTCATGGATTTCCAAATGTTTTGATTTGATTTGCACTGAAGAGACATAATTTGTCGAAATGCGCATATGCAGAAACTGAATTCACGGCACCTCGGTGTTTTGTTATTTATTTTTTCATGTGAATCACTGCAAAAAAAAGTTCTATGGTTACCTGAGCTTACTTGATGCTGAACCTGATGAACTTTGTATTAAAAGTATTTTTATCATTGATCCATGAGTAACACATTAATTGATTTTTTTACAGAGAAAGTAACAGATGAGGATGTATACACGGGTGTATTTGCTAAAGTGGAAAAATGTTAGTTAGCTTGAATATGTATACACTAACAGTACTTTTTCGATAATGAATTCTCTGCTTGTATTGCGTCGAGTGTGACTGCGATGCAAGCTGAGAAATCAATCCGAGCAAAAAAAAGGATAAATAAATAAATAAAAAAAAAAATAAAATAAAATTTAAAAAAAAATAAATAAATAAAATAAAATACGGAATACATGTTTCCTTTTCCAATTAAATGTTTTTTCCATTAAACATATATTTTGGTTAAAAATAGCATTTTCTTTCTTGGAAGAATTTTTTTCACAGAAATCACCAGACGTGATATTAATATGCTGTTGCTAGCGTCCCATAGCGATTTACGATAATATGTTGGTATCAGTGCAGTGAAGTAATAATTGAATTATCGTCGTGCTCGAACAATTTGAAAAAAAATAGCGATAAGTGAAAATATCTCCAATAGAGGAATATATTAATTTTAACAAACCCTAATTTCAATATGGCAGGTGTTAGGTGTGTAGTAGATCTTGCTTACCTTCCTGAGCTCATAACGATAATAATATTATCAGCTTGCTATATGTTTTTGTCAATGCTGGGTAAAAGCAATAAGGTAAACATTTTATCAATGGAAGTTAATATCTTAAAATAATAATTTACAAAGAAAACAGTGATCGCTATGAACAATAAAAAAGTATTTTGAATGTGAAAAAAGAGTTGAAACTTTATATAACAAAGTGTTATGTGTTGCGAATTAGCTCTAAAGGTCAAAATTAATTATAGAGAAATGTGAATATGATAGCTTTTACAATGCCTCAATTTTAAAATCTTAAAAAATAAAAGAGAAGTACAACGGAACAAATAGTAAAAGTTAAAAATGCAGAAATACTAAAAATATTAATTCACAGTTTTACAATTCTATGAACTCAAATGGCCGGTGGGAAGTTTGATAGAATCGATAGTACTGTATAATAATGTTTAAATGATTTGTAGTATCATTATCACGTATAATGATTTGCATTGCAATTATTGCACTAGCGAGTAATCTTTGACATTCAAAGGAGGATCTGTCGGAGATATAGAGAATGCAGAATCGCATCGTTGAGAAACGACATTTCTACACTAGAGATAATCAGAATTTCTACTTGCAGAGTGTTTAAAATATCTGAAAATTTAAATATCGAGATTGTAGAAATGGCGTTTGTCACGAGATATGGTGATTGATTTTATTTCTCTAATGATTTCAAAGAGATTTTGGACAAAAAATGGCCCCTTAATAAATGTGTTCTTTGAGCGTGCCGTCACAGTGGTAAAGTAGGACAGCAAACATATTTGATATCATAATTGAATTTCATGCCGTCACTTGTCGAAAACAACATTCTCTCTAGAGATTCCACTGAAACGTGAAAACAGGACAGAAAATAGAGAAAAGATACCAAAGTCATTATGACTTCGTTATCGAAATGTGCATATGCAGAAACTAAATTAACTGTAACTTCGATATTTGTTATTTAGAATATGTTCTAGCATTTTATATGAACGAAATATTTATGTTTTATGCGACTGAATGATTTTCAAACCCATTTTAAAACTTTAAGTAAAATATTAAATTAAAAACGGGAAAAAGAACAAATGTTCGCAGTGAAATGTTTCGAATATTAATTTTTTTTACTGTCTCGTCTATATATATTCTTTAGACAATATCATATTCAGAACCTTACTGATTTATTTTATGAAAAAAACTCTTACAAAGACTTGAACATGAACATGAAATAATATCTCATGTCTACACTTTGTTCAATTACTTTTATCTAAATTTATGAAAATTCTAAAACCGAAGGATTAACTTCCTCCATCGTAGTTTTGTCCTTAGCTATATTTGATATTACTGATTATTTGTTTGGTTTTATGCATGAAATTATGGATTTCCTTCGTTTTGGATCTAGTGCTCCTGATGAGGAATAAATTTCCGAAATGGCCTTACAGCTCATTAAAATTATTGCAGTTGGAGTTAACACATGAGTTATGGTCTCATGTTCATTTACTCCATATCCTTTTGTAAAATATTAATTGAAAATAATTGTGGATAGTTTCGTTTCGGTGTAGTATCTTGTCGATGATAATTTGTAACCTCTAACTGTTTAACGTCCAAAAATGCATTGAGAATGGTGGATTCATTGTTGCAAATTGTAAATGCCCTGTAAATACGAGGCACTAAAGTGCCGTATCACTCATTTGGACACGGTTAAAAACTATATGCTAAAGGGTCTCATTTTCTAGAAATTTAAGAGACCTCAATGCTATATATAGCGGATCGCTAAGCTATCTTGGATGCAGTTGGACTCACCTGACACATTTTTCACAGAAGGATAAATGAAGACAATTGTGAGTAAGCTCGGTTGAAATTGGTCAAGTAGTTTCAGAGGAGTAGATATTTGAATGTTTTTTTTTTGTTTTTTTGTTTTTGTTTTTTGGCTTAGGAGTAAAATAGTGCGATGACGAAATTGAAAAAAGCGTCTAGATTTTGAGTTTAATCTCCCCACATAACTCAAGGCTAAATTTCGTCTCAAATCATTCAGAAATATGTATACTTTATTTTCAATAGTGTCGTAAGAAAGTCGTGTGGCCTAGGAAAAGTGAGATTTTTTAAGATTACTACATTTTCAATTTTTTTAAAATCCGTTAATTGACACATTCCCGTAAATATCCATTTTCCATGGTATACAACTTCAAAATAAATGCCCTTGATCTTGATCTTAAATTTCAAATAATAAGTTTTTATTTTCAGTCAAATGATGCTGAATGCAAAGTTTTCAATGATTTGCAGGAGTTTGTCATTTTGTTAGAAACTAACTTCTAGCCTTTAACAGAAGAGTTTGGTAAAATGGGGTTCAAATGCATCTCGTACTGAGCTATATTTCTTTGAGCGGCTAGAATACTGTTGCAGAACAATCGATCAGAACAGAATGGATCATGGTCACTTCATTGGAGTTCTATGGCAATGTTACCATACATTTTTGTGCCAAATATAGTCGTTTATTCCTGCTGGTGACCGGTCTATATGTTGGATATGTTTCAGTTGCAACGTGACAATAAATCAGAGTTTGAAAATGGTCATTTTGCTATTCGACTGTCGGCAGGTAAATTTAATTATGTTTGGAGCAATATGACAACTGAAGAATCTGTTATAAAGGATTCTAAATTAGCAGAGGAACCAGTGGAATCACGCAACAAAAATTGATTTATCAGATTGTCCCACCCTTGTTATATGCTTGCTGATTTTACGTCTGAATTGCGAGCATGGTCTGGCATTACAGCTGATTAGATTTATTGCAGTATGAGTAAACATATGTTATATGGCCTCATGTTCATTTACTCCACATCCTTTCGTAAAATATTACGAAAAAAAGGAGATGTGATCACAAAGAAACAAAACAATCAGTCTTAAAACGAGACGAAGAACAGGTTCTGACCCTTATTGACCACATTCTACAAAATGGCTGACCCATTTATTGTGGAATTCCATCCTTCTTCATTAGCAAATATTGTTACTGGAATGCATGCGTCAAAGGAAATTCAATCTTTCCTTACTTCTGCTGTTGAAGAAGGAGAAAAAAGATAAAATTACACCGGATATAGGTATCTCCACAAATGAGCCAACAGGAGTGCACATAGCACGATAAAGTACATTAACGAAACTACTACGAATAACAGCTTAGATTCTATGATTCATTCGTAATTATCAGAACAGATACATGATAGGAAGCTTACTCAGTTCTTAACATGATGAACTACAAATCTCTACCGAAAAATGGACCATTAGTCCATAACAAATGTCATACAAAGATGAAATCAGAGACCTGCAGTCAAAGTTAAGCAAACCATCAACTTTAGTCAAACAACTTAGGCTATACTTGGACGAAAATGGAATAATTCGTTAAGGTGGGAGAATACACAATGCGCCTGTTAGCGAGAATACCAAATTCGCGTACTTGTATTCAACAAATCATGTTTTTGCCAAACTTGTAAATTGGATGCTCACAGAAGCATAAAACATGCTGGACCGCTTGCAACAACGACACAGATACGACAATACTACTAGATTCCTAGAATTCGCCAGTATGTCAGACACATTTTGCGCCATTGTATTGCATGTAGAAAAACCAAAACTAAACCGTATATAGCCAAAGATCCGCCACCTTTACATTAACTTAGACTATTTGAAACACAACCTTTTACCGCATTAGGTGTAGATTTTACTGGACCACTTTATATACGAGAGAATTACTCAGGAGTTAGGAAAGTTTTTATATGTCTATATACCTGCGCGTCAACAAGAGCAGTTCATCTCGAAGTTGTAACAGATCTTACTGAGAAATGTTTATCCAAGCTTTTAGACGTTTCACAAGCCGGAAACACGTCCAAAAATAATGGTATCCGACAACGCATTTACTTATCTAGCAGCATCAGATACTATCCAGATCTTAACTAAATCATCTACGCTACAAGACTTCTTACCTGAATATGGAACCACTTGGAAGTTCATCCCATTTCGCGCACCTTGGTATGGGGGATGGTGGAATAGGAGCATCATAAGAATTACGAAAAACTGTTTGCGGAAAACTCTTGGGAGATCTTACGTAACACTAGAAACACTACAGATTACAGCAACAGAAATAGAGGCAATCATGAACGACAGACCACTGACTTACGTACCATCGGATATGGATGAACAGCAAACGTTAACACCATCTGATCTACAGGATCATTTCAACGACACCGTATCCACAGACCAAACTGGACTACCTTACAATTCATAGTAAAACGGATGATATTGTAGAACAATCTAGATACCAATATCTACTAATTGAACAGTTCTTGACCAGATGGAAAACAGATTACTTAACATTGTTACGAGAATTTCACAGAAAAACGGGGAAAAACGCACAAAAGATCGAAAAGGGAGATGTCGTTCAAATTCACGATGACAAACAACCAAGAAACAAATGGATAATTTGTATTGTTGATAAACGTTTATCTGGTAATGGCGGTTAAATAAGATCAGCCGTAGAGAAACAAATCATCGGCGTTCATCCCGTCCGATAGTGAAACTTTACCCGCTTGAACTTAGTGCAAGGGACGACTGACACATTTGAAAGTGAACGAACACAGCCTACATGTGATGCAGCTATTCGAACTAAGGAATATATTCGAAAATGGAAAAATTTGTGCAAATGAAATGGACGTCGTTAAATGTAAAGAAAATGTGAATTTTAATTGATCCCGTTTCACAATTAGTTTTTCTAAAAGACAGTAATGTATAAGTTTTATTTAACATATTCAGATACATTTTATTTTTATTTAGAGACATTTAAAGTTTTTTCAACGTAATCAATAATTTAAGTAATTTCAACCTTTTGTCGGCCCCAGTATGTGGTGAATTCAGCGCGATGTATTAACGTTAATTTAAGGTAACGCTAAATTTTGATGTTATGTATTTATGACGTTATTATTGTACGGGCAAACAAAATCGAGACGTTGGATAAATACGCATTATAGTAGTAGCATTCTTTATGTATCTACACATTTTTGATTAGGAAGAGAAAGGAATAAAGATGCGTTGTGCTCCGTAACGTGTTTAATCTCCAAATATGTTTACCGTATAATTACGTTACAAACGATACTTACAACCAAGCGTTACTATGGACAATATATGCACGCGTTAACGTTCTATGTTAATTAGGTTAATTAGGCCGAATATGGCTTTCATAAGTGCTACTTCCAGTTGCGCATGCGTACTTAAATAGTGTTGTAAATTCGGACACGTGAATTCCGCTTCCGTCACGTGACTTCCTGTGACGTCACTCCGATCTACATCACTTCCGGTGACGCCAAAACCGGTGCTCCGCCGCAAATACGACTTTAGAACCTCCCCATACTACTCACAGTTGTCCTTAGTTGGTCCCCTTTGGCAAATACGTCTGGTAACTCTGCACTACACACGGGAAAAGGATTCAAAGATCATCTTAAACTACATGGCCTTTTTTAAATTTTACACTAAAGCAAATTGCTTTTAAAGAGCATATCCAATAGTTTCACGGGAGACAACAGAAAACACAGAAAAAAATGCAGTTTTCCCGGGAATATGACGTTAATTACTGTAACGTCACAAAATAGTTCCCAATATTTTTGAGGAAAGGTAATTTGCGCCTCTTAACTTGGCTGACTTTATGAGGGTTACCGACGGTAGATTTGCTCAAAGTTGCATATGTTTATAATATACTCTTAAACTAACTTGGTGATCTATATTGCTTTTTCCATTTTTGACTAGCTTATTATTAGAAGAACACAATATCACAATTCTGTAAAATCGACAAAATGAGAAGTCTAAATTTGACTGTGTAATTCCACATTTCGTTCAACTTGTTTCGTAATACATGCTACATACTCTTTAATTTAATAAAATATAACATAATTTCTTAAGTCAAATTGTTTCTGTAATCCTTAAAACCTTAACTTTGTTTTTCTTTTGCTCTGGTACCGAGTAGATTAGAAATACTTTTTAAATTAATTTCAAAACTAAGACTTAAATTCTTTCTCAGTAAAACGCAAAAATTATCAATGCTTAAGGCCGATTTCCATGGAAACAGATTCGACGATCCAATATTGTCTTGTTATTTCTGGAATCCTTGTCACCTCTTTGATATACTAGTATCTAATAATTACGAAAAAATAACAATATAGCGAGAAACTGTTGGTATGCCCTTAAAAAGGTGACTTGTAAGTCTGCACTCTATCAACAATAAATCCCAGCAGGAATGGGTTTTACTTTGGACCATGCACACATCACATTTATTGTGGTACTGTTTGAAAGGTCCCGCCAGCAAGAAATACATTAATTAACATGCAGACAGGCAGACAGACAAAACCATGAGCCTGTATCGCTCACATGGTAACTGGTTTTATTCACTGTCACCAGGAGACCATCCTTATCATATTCATACTGTATACATCAGTTTACCAGATGTTCCAGTTTCTGAGAAGATATTAAAACATTGGTGGCCATCTTAGCTGAGGTAGGAACATGAAAATCATAAATGGGATCATCAAAAGAATATTATTATCAACATGGTTTACATTGTTCAAGTCGTTCCGGAAGATCTCATCTATAAACGCATTTCCAATAAGGTCCTTTGTTAAACTATGTACCTTGCTAGCAGCCATATGGGATTAGGTAAAAAAAATCACAATTTTGAGAGGGATCAACCAAGGTCTTTTATCATCAAATTTAGTTAAGAAATATTTAAATCATTCCAAAGGGGAGAATTTTTGTATGCATTTTTTCCGCAGGTTTTATATCTTAACCGATGTTCCTCAAAGATGGTCATCTTGGATGAAGTAGGAACATTAAAATCAACATCTGTAACAGGAAAACGAAATGACTGTTATGTAATTATTAAAATAGTTAAAGAGGGGAGCGTCTTCTAATGCATTTCCCATAAGTTCGAAGTGTTAAACTATAACCCCCGCTGGTGGCCTCCTAGAATGATGTAGGAACATAAAAATCGTTAACGCTGAACGGGACCACAAAAGGAGTATTATGCTGAAATTTTATTAAGATTTTTCAAGCGGTTTTAGAGGGAAATATCTTTAAATACTTTTCCCATAGAGTCCAATGTCAAAATATGCTCACCTTTTACGACCATCTTGGAATAGATCCGAAAGGCCGAATCAAATGTAGAAATTGTTGTCTTTGATAAGCATAACATAGTGTCGAATGTAAACTAAGTTCAAAATAATATGAAGAGTGCTGTAAGGCTGATCGTGTAAGCATAAATAAACAAACAAGGTAAAAATATTTATCGAACTCAATAAAAAGTGAAACAATGAATATATACACATGTGAAAACGTAAAAATATGATTAAAACAAGAAGACAGAGGTGTTTTTAATCTAATTACACCTTATGTAAGTAAGCTGCATTCTGATTTGTTAATAGCCGTTGTATTTTTGGCAAATACCCTTTCACCGTAGTATTTGTCCAGGAGTCATCTGTGCGCTTTAATGATAGATACATTCGGTGTCATTAAACTGATATATCATGAACGTCTGGGTATTTGCCAAAAATACAAGTCTTGGGTCTTAATCAGAAATTATGTCGACATAATCAGATAATTATGTCGACCTAATCAGAGAGTTATGTCTTCTTGCATGATAATTAAATGGACAAGTGGATGGCAGATTCTGTTCAAACAATACATTTTCCCACTTTTGTCTAATCAAATTATGTATGCTTAATTTAGAATTATATTGACTTAATTAAGAAGCATGTTGAAATATTTCGAAAAATATGTAGACTTAATTAAGTGACAAGTAGAGGCAAATATATGCCACCGTAATTATCTATCGTCAGAATTCAAAAATATATTCCATTTTTTGAGCCTCCTGCAAAATCTTGAGTTAAACACACTTTGAATTTTAAAGGGAATCATTTCAAAGAAAAGTTAACCTTTCTTGTTGAAATTATATAAAAAAAGTACAAGTAGAAATAGGCTGCAAGCACGCCAAAGATATAGAAAGAGCAGAAAAAAACATCTCGAAAATATTTGATCTGAATAAATCTTTCCCGAAACATTTACCGATAATTTAAGTCATGACCAAAAATTTTGATTAAATTGAACAATTGTCAAACTGATTCCTCATATCACATAAATACATGGCTAAAACAAGCAATAGAAGATCGCGTTTTATTTTCTGTTCTTCATCTTGAAGTCATCATGAGGCCTTCAACAACTAGCTATACTCATACCTAATGGTAAGTTCAAGACTACCCCAGCACCGATTTTAGCGGAAATCATTTAAGATGTCGAGCAAGGCTACATCCATATTTTATGACAATGAAGGATAATCAACAAACATAAAATTAACTGGCAAAGTGTTCTTACAACCGCTGCTTTCTGTTGCCCGACAAAAAACATTTATAGTATATTCTACAATATTACAGATGCTTATAGATAAGGAATAGTACTGTTATGGAATAAATACACATGAAACAAAGTCTCTTCAAATACATGGTAATACCAAGCAATGGGACAATTTTTTATTGTCACCATGATGCCTTAACTATTACCTCATAGTACGTTCCAAACAACCTCTAGACTGCAATTAGAAAATAACGTATACTTATGGCGCGGCGTGATTTTGCTTTACTATTTTAGGAGTGATGCCCCGTTTTTTTTTGTTTTTGTTTTTTTTTCATTTGCTATTCTCTGTCATGCAATATCATTATCATTAACGTCCTTCGTTTCGATGTAAGAATGTGTGTTTTATAAATATTATCAAGCTTTGGCCAGATTGTATGCCCTTTTAGTGGTATTACTTATTATACCTATTTTATGCAAATTTTATTTCTACATTTACTATTCTCAACTTTGCTTTTTAACTACAAAATATTTTGAAAGAATATTAATACGTAGATTTTGTGGTCAAAGAATTTCATTAAATCTTTAATCATGTTGGTTATTACTGTTCATAAAGTTTTCCCCTTATCTTACTTTTCTGAAAGTTTCCCGTTTCTTTATATCTTTTGTTTTACCAACACAAACCAAAAGTGACGCGTTCCTAATATAGTGCTAAATTCTAATTTGTTTTTGCCTCCTTAACACTCACAACAAGTAGCCAAAAGGGTGTTGTTAATAATATTAACTAGAGTGATGGATAAAATCAATGGAAAATACGTAAAGATGTTTCTCTAATTTCTGTTCTGTTTTCACTTTTCTTGTACAGTTGGAGAAATACCGGTCTACTCTCTTGAGAGAATGTTGTTCTCTGCAAGTGATTGGATGAAATTCAATTATGACATCAAATATGTTTGCCGTTTTACCATTGTGACGTCCTGAAAAAAGGCGACCATGCCTGATGACGTCGCACTCAAAGAACACATTTCTTTCGGATAATCAGAAAAGGGGGCCATGTTTCTGTCTAACAGCTCCTTGATATCATTAGAGAGATAAATCCACAACCGTATCTCTTGAGAAACGACATTTTTACACTCTCGCATTTAAAAATTTGAAAATTTAACTATCTCTAGTGTAGAAATGTCGTTCTTTCTCACTCGATGCGGTCGTGGATTCTATATTTACACAATGTGCTCAGTTGATATTGTTAACACGGATTTTTTTGTGTGTATTATTTTAGCATTTGCCAGGACAGTACCCGTGTGTATTGTCTTCATGTTTTATGTACTTCATTGTAAAAGTACTCGTCTTGATAAGTTTTACTTGTACTTGTTTACTTATAAAATTTTAGTTTCTTGATATTCTGGTTATAAGATGTGGTATGTTTCCATTGATTATTTCATTTTTTTTTACTTTTTTGGGCCATTGAGGGCTTGTTACAGGTATGGGGTTCCTCACTTTGTTGAAGACCGTACAGTGACCCCTAGATGCTTTGTTTTGGGCCGTTTTAACCTTGAGATGAAATATTGTCTCCTTCACATTAACTCCCTTTTCTTTCTTTTTCATAAGCACGGTACCTATCTCTAGGGAGGAATAAAATGCATATCTCTGGATTTTCTTCAAAATTGGTTTACGGATTTATTTAGAATTGATGAATACGTGTGAAAAAATTTATTTCCGCCCTGCAACGCAGTTTTTCAGGAAAAAAGTCCACAGTTAATTTATTCTGTAAAAATCGTCGCACTATTTTAGTAATGAAATTGATTTTACAATTTCATAGAATACAACTTACAAAGTGCAAAAACAGATAACCTTAATTATTTCTTGACTATATTGTCTTTACATATATTTAATTTAATAGTAAAATACTCGACTACCGTAAAGAATAAATACACAGATAAAAGATACAGAAATAGTTCAACTGACTAAGTATTATTTTCCGTGCTGAGATACAATGATCCGTGTAAATAACATTAACCGTCAAACTGAACACAATGGTACATATCACCCGAATTTCAGACATTGGCAATGGTTATATATTTATGGGTGAAATAAATATACCTCTTTGCCATCAATTACATCGATTTTTTCAACATTCGCTATTGCCGTGCCTGTAGTTTGTACAGCAATTTTGTCAACATGCGCTATTGCCGTGCCTGTTGTTTGTACAGCGATTTTGTCAACAGAGCGAAATTTCTGTCTCAAAAACTTGTACATCAAGGGTAAGTTCAGTCACTGTTGCAAATGTAACTACAGACCTTTTACGGTCATCACCACGATTTGACAGACCGTTACAATGTTTCTGTTTCACAAATGAGAACAGATATCTTTGGGTAGATCCAGACTTTGTTACGGAACTGACTAACATCGACTTTGACAAAACTAGACTTTCCCCTGGCAGCGTGACGGGTGCCACGCGTGTAGCAGATCTCGCTTTCCCTTCCGGAACACTTGATGATACCTCAAGTTAATAGGGGTTCACACTACTAGTGCTTTAGTTGTGTGGCGTTCTTATTCATTTTTGTGTATTTGTTTGGTTTTTGTCATACTGTCTTAATTCGTGTTGGATGTAAATTGCCGTGGTTTTCGATTTATGATTATATAATTCCGCCTTTCTCGCTCTTGCTTCGGTATTCGTTTGCCGATGTATTGTTTTATATTTCCCCAATCAGGAGTAAATATATACTATCTTTTCATTCAGCAATTGTGTATAACAATAATAATATTTTATTGTTGCCAGGTTAATTTTTGTGTAATGGTAGTGAACACAATTTACCCAAACCATAAACATTTTAACCAACAATATCAGCTCCTATTGTTTACTTTTAATTTTTAATTGTTGTTTCTGTACTAAATTATTTACCCGAACAAGCTAAATATTCAACCGCTACTTTGTACATTTTACAGACAGGGTGTTTCTACAGTATGGCCGATAGGATAGACGCTCACCTAATTAGCATGTTTAGAAAGGAGAATATTTCACACAATGACTTTTCGGACTGAGATATTTTGCGAAAGGAACATTTTTGCGCTAAATGTCATTGCTTTAGCATTTTGAAAATTGAAACCAAACAATTGGTGTTGGGGAAATATTCGCAGAATTTCCTTGACGACGAATATAACCAAGATTACGCCAACGCAAAAAAGTTTGTGTTCAGTAACAGTTGATAATTTAATCGATGTGGAAAATGTATGGGATTCTTTATATATCATATATCTTGTTGAAATAACATAAAAAGTACATATTAAAATACTGAAATACATGATTATTTTACCAAACCCTTGTAAAAATTTTGAATTTCATTTTTCTCCCGTAGTGCAGCACTGTTTTACCAACAGGCTAGACTTCTTTGGCTAGCCGGCAGTTTAGCGACGAGTACTCCTTGAGCCATCCTTTAAAATTACGTTTTTGTCCCTTTTCCTTTTCAAGATTGAGTTCATGGAGTAAATAATCTACCTTTTTGGGGGTTTTATTCGTATGTTTGCAATAGGGAAACTCGACAGATAAAGGGGAGTTTTGGATAGACATGAAACGGTTAACACTATGCTGGTATTTGCTAGTGCTGGTAACAAGTCCGGCTGTCTCGAGTTTCTATCGCTGTTTACGTTTGTCTTTGTCTTTTATTAGATTTTTGTGCAGTTTCTTGATACATTGTACCACGTGACTGTGCTTTTCAGCCAGTATAAGTGTTTCTGTTATTTTTTCTGCTCTTCATCTCAAAAAAATTTGATCCAAATCAAATCCATCCTGAAACATTGTCTGATAATTTTAGTCATAATAAAAATTTTTTATTTAAGCAAATTAAATGATAAATGTCAAACTGAGTCCGTGTTTCATATCTGTTCTGGTTTTCAAATTGTTTTAGTAAAAGAAGCAAACTTAAATTTATATCGAAATGAATACAATTCACTCCGATGTCGATTTAAATTCACTATCAGTTGCATGAACGTAGAGATTCTTGAATACATTGTTGATCAAAAATGCTATCCAAAAGCTTGTGAATGATAAAGTAAGAAACACTTGTAGAGTTATATAATTTATTAATATATTTAAATGACTGTACAATATGATTATGTCACTCTTTTCATATCCTTAACAACTTCTTGTCTTATTTTGTGACAATAATGATCACATCGAAAACGATGTTTACAAATAATTGTCTTTATATCAATTTACTTACAAAAAGTAAATACGTAATTCATTTAATTATGATTATATCTTTTTGTATTCACTTCAAAGATAAACAATTACTTTCTTATAAAGATATATAAAAATCTAATTGTATTGATTGTGAATTCTTTTTGAATTTGGATGACAGTTTGGTGGACATAAACAAACGTCAATCAGTCTTAATTCTAACAATTAGCTCGGATCATACCGAATGTTGTGATAAGAACTATGTAAGGTATGGATATATCAAACTCTGTTGATATAATTATATCTGAAGTAATACCCAATTATGTCATAGGGTTTTGATCAGATGCCATTATTTATATTTCATTTTAAATTGTCATTTTATTATAAATGTCTTTTATTTTGTAATTACAGGTTTTGAAGAAAGTCAAAAGAGTAAGTTAAAATAGTAATAAGAGCAACTGTTTTAATACTTATGCAATATTCAAATCGAGGATGAATAAATCAATTAAAATAAGTATAAATCACCGCAAATTGAAAACTTTTAGAATTTATCTGCACCGATGAGACATAAGTTGTCGAAATGCGCATATGCATAAATTAAATTCATAGTAACTTCGGTATTTAGTTATTTGAACTTTTTTGTCACTAGAAGTTGACAAAACAAATGTAACAAATGAGCGAAACAAAATGAATAAAAAGTGTTTTTCCATATTTAAATTATGTATTAGACGCTTAAGGTTTCCTAATCAAAGTAATCTAACTGTTTTGTTACAACAGTTTTAGCTATTATTTTTCGTCAAAATTCAAAAACATATTCCAATTTTTGAGCTCACTCCAAAATATTTAGTAAAACACACGTTTAAAGGGAATCATTTCAAAGAAACTTTAACCTTTCTTGGTGAAATCATATAAAAAGTACAAATAGAAATAGGCTGCAAGCACGCCAAAGATATAGAAAAAGCAGAAAACACACATCTCGAAAATAGTTGATTTGAATAAATCCACCCCGAAACATTTACCGATAATTTTAGTCATGACCAAAAATTTTGATTTAATTGAACAATTGTCAAACTGATTCCTCATATCACATTAATATATGGCTAAAACAAGCAAGAGAAAATCGCGTTTTATTTTTTGTTCTTCATCTTGAAGTCATCATGAGGTCTTCAACAACTAGCTTTACTCATACCTCATAGTAAGGTCAAGACTACCCTAGCACCGATTTTAGCGGAAATTATTTAAGATGTCGAGCAAGGCTACATCCATGTTTTATGACAATGAAGAATAATCAACAAACATAAAATTAACTGGCAAAGTGTTCTTATAACTGCTGTCATCTGTTGCCCGTCAAAAAGACATTTTAATACAGTCTACAATATTACAGAGGCTTTAACATAAGAATTACTAATGTTATGGAATAAATACACATAATTCAAAGTCTCTTCAAATACATTGTAATACCAAGTAATGGGACAATGTTTTTATTGTCACCATGATGCCTTCACTATTACCTCATAGTAAGTTCCAAACAACCTATAGACAGCAATTGGCAATTAATGTATACTTATTGCGCGGCTTGATTTTGCTTTACTATTTTCGGAATGATCCCCATTTTTTTTGGTTTTTGTTGTTTTTTTTTTGTTTTTTACCCGAGTTGCGACGAAGTCGAACTCGGCTTATAATTTGATGAATGGTGTCTGGGCCTCCGGTCGTCCGGGCGTCTGGGCGTCCGGGCGTCAATTTTTGGTTTCCGCATGATATCTTGAGAACCACATGACATATCTAAGTGAAACTTGGCACAGACATGAGCTATGATTAGAGAAAGATCCCTATTGATTTTGAGGTTTTTGTGACAAAGGTCAAGGTCACAAATTCTAAAAATAGAACAAAATTTGACTTATATGTTTCCACACAATATCTCCAGAACCACATTGCACATCCAAATAAAACTTGGCATAGACATGAGTTATGATTAGAGGAGGAACCCTATTGATTTTCAGGTCTGTGCAACAAAGGTCAAGGTCACAACTTCTAAAAATGTAACAAAAATTAAACATTTCAATAAAGCCTAAAATCACACGGTATTATTTGATAACAAAAATAGCATAAAAAAATTATTGTTCATACAAAAGTAGTTTTTTATATTGCTAGAACATGTAAATTCATTTTATAGTTCTATTTATGATCACCCAGACAGCTTTTTTGGATGTCAACAACTGAAAAATTAGATAGAATGAAAAGTCAGAATTAAAAAAAGGAGGTAATAAAACTAAGGGAAGTAATTAATTTAATACGAAGAAGTGCTCAATATTACTTAAAGTTTTTTGCAATGTTCAGTAAAAATAAAATCTTAGATGAAAAAAAAACATTTGTGTATTCTGATTTTTTGTAAATTATTGATTTCAGCAATACATATTACCTGAAATATAAGGGGAACCCCTGCTCAAATTTTATTTTTTGAATGGTGGTCTGAAATGGGTTGTAATGGATAGCGGAGCTTTCAGTTGCAATGGAAACCAAACCAGAACACTGAATTTTTGAAAAAAAAAAGGGTTCTGCTACATATTTTCCGTCACAATATAAATAATAAATTAAATTATAAAGGGAACCCCTGCCAATTTTTTTTATAAAAGGGGGACTCGGAATGTTTTGATTTCAGCAATACATATTACCTGGATTATAAGGGGAACCCCTGCCCAATTTTTTTTTGAATGTTGGTCTGGAATGTGTTTTAATGGATAGTGGAGCTTTCAGTTGCCATGGAAACCAAACCAGAAGATTGAATCTTAGAAAAACAGTATTCTGCTGCATATTTTTCTTCGCAATTTTAGATATTTGTATAAACTAGATTATAAGGGGAACCCCTGTCAAATCTTATTTTGAAAGGGGGACTTGGATGGTTTAAAAACTGATTTCAGCAATATGTATAACATGGATTATAAGGGGAACCCCTGCCACAATTTTTTTTGGATGGTGGTCTGAAATGGGTTGTAATGGATAGTGGAGCTTTTAGTTGCCATGGAAACCAAACCAGAACACTGAATCTTTCAAAAAAAAAAAAAATTATGCTTCACAATTTCTGAAATATGTATAAACTAGATTATAAGGGGAACCCCTGCCATTTTTTTTTTGAAAAAGGAGGGGGGGGGCTTGGAATGTTTTGATTTCAGCAATATGTATGTAACCTGGATTATAAGGAGAACCCCTGCCCAAATTTTTTTGAGAGGTGGTCTGAAATAAGTTGCAATGGATAGTGGAGACTTTGGTTGCTATGTATACAAAACTAGAAAACTGAAATTATTAAAAAAAAGGTATTCTAATACACACTTTCAATTTCAGCAATAATAAATTAAAAAATAAGATTTTAAGGGAGAACCCCTGCCCAAAGTTTTTTATGAAAGGAACTTTGAATGTTTTGACTTTTGTTCAAGTTAGGACAAAGTCAAACTTCCTCAAAAGTTGCATTATAAATCTCTGATTGAATTAAAAGAATTTATATGCTGATATGCAAATATTTGCCTATCCGATGATGTAATCATGAAAATAACAAATGTTCGCAACTCGGCTTTCGCATCTTTGGTGCGTTTTCTGATTTTTTTTTTGTTTTCATTTGCTTTTCTCTATCATGCAATATCATTATCATTTTCGTCCTTCATTTCGATATTAGAATGTGTGTTCTAAATATTATCAAGCTTTGGCCAGATTGTATGCTCTTTTAGTGGTATTACTTATTATACCTATTTCATGCAAATTTTATTTCTACACTTTACTTTTTCACTACAAAATATTTTGAAAGAATATTAATACGTAGATTTTGTGGTCAAAGAATTTCATGAAATCTTTAGTTATGTTGGTTATTTACTGTTCATAAAGTTTTCCTCTTATCTTACTTTTTGGAAAGTTGCCCGTTTCTTTATATCTTTTGTTTTACCAACACAAACCAAAAGCGACGCGTTCCTGAACACATAAGAAATACAGTGCTCAATTCTAATTTGTTTTTGCCTCCTAAACACTCACAATAAGTAGCCAAAAGGGTGTTTTTAAATAATATTAACTGAAGTGTTGGATAGAATCAATGGAAAATACGTAAAGATGTTTCTCTAGTTTCTGTTCTGTTTTCACGTTTCTTGAACAGTTGGAGAAATACTGTTCTCCTCTGTAGAGAGAATGTTGTTCTCGGCAAGTGATTGGATGAAATTCAATTATGACGTCAAATATGTTTGCCGTTTTCCTATTTTACCATTGTGATGTCATGAAAAAAGGCGACCATGCCTGATGACGTCGCACTCAAAGAACCCATTTCTTTCGGATCATCAGAAGGGGGGGGGGGTCATGTTTTTGTCCAAAAACTACTTGAAATCATTAGAGAAATAAAATCCACAACCGTATCTCGTGAGAAACGACATTTCTATACTCTCCATAGTTAAATTTTCAAACATTTTAAATGCTCGGCATGCCTCGCATTTAAAAATTTGAAAATTTAACTATCTCATGTGTAGAAATGTCGTTTCTCACTCGATGCGGGTGTGGATTCTATATTTACACAATGTGCTCAGTTGATACTGTTAACACGGATTTTTTTGTAGGTGTTATTTTAGCATTTGCCAGGACAGTACCCGTGTGTATTGTCTTCATGTTTTATGTACTTCATTGCAAAAATACTCTTCTTGATAAGTTTTGATGGTACTTGTCTACTTATAAAATTTTAGTTTCTTGATACTCTGGTTATCAGATGTGGTATGTTTCCATTGATTATTTCATTTTTGGGGGGCCATTGAGGGCTTGCTACAAGTATGGGGTTCCTCACTTTGTTGAAGACCGTACAGTGACCCCTAGATGCTTTGTTTTGGGTCGTTTCAACCTGGAGGTGGGATGTTGTCTCCTTTACATTAACCCCATTTCCTTTGTTTTTCATAAGCTTGTTACCTATCTCAATGGAGGAATAAAATACATATCTCTGGATTTTCTTCAAAATTGGTATACGGATTTATTTAGAATTGATGAATACGTGTCCAAAATTTTATTTCCGCCCTTCCACGCAGTGCCTCAGGAAAAAAAAGTCCACAGTTAATTTATTCTGTAAAAATCCTCGCACTATATTAGTAATGAAATTGATTTTACATAGAATACAACTTACAAAGTGCAAAAACAGATAACCTTGATGAATTTCTTGACTAGATTTTTCTTTACAATTCTCAACCACCGTAAAGAATAAATACACAGATAAAAGATACAGAAATAGTTCAACTGACTAATTATTATTTTCCGTGCTGAGATACATTGATCCCTGTAAGGCCTTGGCAGTGGTTTAAAAATAACATTAGCCGCCAAACTGAACACAATGGTACCCCCATTTCAGACATTGGCACTGGTTATATATTTATGGGTGAAAGAAATTTACATCTTTGCAATCCATTACAGCGAATTTGTAAACATTCGCTATTGCCGTGCTTGTAGATTGTATCAACATTCGCTATTGCCGTGCCTGTAGTTTGTACAGCGATTTTGTCAACATTCGCTATTGCCGTGCATGTAGTTTGTACAGCGATTTTATCAACATTCCCTATTGCCGTGCATGTTGTTTGTACAGCAATTTTGTCAACATTCGCTATTGTCGTGCCTGTTGTTTGTACAGCTATTTTGTCAACATTCGCTATTGCCGTACCCGTAGTTTGTACAGCGATTTTGTCAACATTCGCTATTGCCGTGCCTGTAGTTTGTGATTTTGTCAACAGAGCGAAATTTCTGTCTCAAAAACTTGTACATCAAGGGTAAGTTCAGTCACTGTTGCAATTGTCACTACAGACGTTTTACGGTCGTTACCACGATTTGACAGACCGTTACAAAGTTTCTGTTTCACAAATGAGAACAGATATCTTTGGGTAGATCCAGAGTTTGTAACATGACTGACTAACACCGACTTTGACAAAACCGGACTTTTCACTGGCAGTGTGACGAGTGCCACGCGTGTAGCAGATCATGATTACCCTTCCGGAACACTTGATGATACCTCAGCTTAATAGGGGTACACACTGCTAGTGCTTTAGTTGTGTGGCGTTCTTATTCATTTTTGTTTATTTGATTGGTATTTGTGATTCGATCTCAATTCGTGTTGGATGTGAATTGCCGTGGTTTTTGATTTATGATTTATTTATTGTTTACTTTCATTTTTTAATTGTTGTTGCTGTACCAAATTATGTACCCGAACAAGCTAAATATTCAACCGCTACTATGCACAATTTACAGACATGGTGTTTTTACAGTATTGCCGATAGGATAGACGTTCACCTAATTAGCATGTTTAGAAGGCAGAATATTTCACACAATGACTTTTCGGACAGAGATATTTTGCGAAAGGAACATTTTTGGGCTCAATGTCATTGCTTTAGCATTTTGAAAATTGAAAGAAAACAATTTGTGTTGGGGAAATATTCGCAAATTTTCCTTGACCACGAATATAACTAAAATTACGCCCACGCAAAAAAAAAATTGTGTTCAGTAACAGTTGATAATTTAATCGATATGGAAAATGTATGGGATTCTTTATATATCATATATCTGGTTGGAATTATATAAAAAGTACATATTAAAATACTGAAATACATGATTATTTTACCAAACCCTTCTGAAAATTTTGAATTTCATTTTTCTCCCGTAGTGCAACACTGTTTTACCAGCAGGCTATACTTCTTTGGCAAGCCGGCAGTTTAGCGACGAGTACTCCTTGAGCCATCTTTTAAAATTACGTTTTTGTCCCTTTTCCTTTTCAAGATTGTGTTCATGGAGTAAATAATCTACCTTTTGTGGGGTTTTATTCGAATGATTGCAATAGGGAAACTGGACAGATAAAGGGGAGTTTGGATAGACATGAAACGGTTAACACTACGCTGGCATTTGCTAGAACTGGTAGCAAGTACGGCTGTCTCGAGTTTCTATCGCTGCTTACGTTTGTCTTTTGTCTTTTATTAGATTTTTGTGCAGTTTCTTGATACATTGTACCCCGTGACTGTGCTTTTCAGCCAGTATAAGTGTTTTTTTTTATTTTTCTGCTCTTCATCTCAAAAAAATTTGATCCAAATCAAATCCATCCTGAAACATTGTCTGATAATTTTAGTCATAATCAAAAATTTTGATTTAAACAAATTAAATGATAAATGTCAAATTGAGTCCGTGTTTCATATCTGTTCTGGTTTTCAAATTGTTTTAGTAAAAGAAGCAAACTTAAATTTATATCGAAATGAATACAAATCACTCCGATGTCGATTTAAATTCACTATCAGTTGCATGAACGTAGAGATTCTTGAATACATTGTTGATCAAAAAAGCTATCCAAAAGCTTGTGAATGATAAAGTAAGAAACACTTGTAGAGTTATATGATTTAGTAATATATTTAAATGACTGTACAATATAATTATGTCACTCTTTTCATATCCTTAACAACTTCTTGTCTTATTTTGTGACAATGGTCATCGCATCGAAAAACGATGTTTACAAATAAGTGTTTTAATATCAATTTACTTACAAAAAGTAAATACGTAATTCATTTAATTATGATTATATCTTTTTGTATTCACTTCAAAGATAAACAATTACTTACTTATAAAGATATATAAAAATCTAATTGTATTGATTGTGAATTCTTTTTGAATTTGGATGACAGTTTGGTGGACATAAACAAACGTCAATCAGTCTTAATTCTAACAATTAGCTAGGATCATACCGAATGTTGTGATAAGAACTATGTAAGGTATGGATATATCAAACTCTGTTGATATTATTTTATCTGAAGTAATACCCAATTATATCATAGGGTTTTGATCAAATGCCATTATTTATATTTCATTTTAAATTGTCATTTTATTATAAATGTCTTTTATTTTGTAATTACAGGTTTTGAAGAAAGTCAAAAGAGTATGTTAAAATAGTAATAAAAGCAACTGTTTTAATACTTATGTAGTATTCAAATCGAGGATGAATAAATCAATTAAAATAAGTATAAATCACCGCAAATTGAAAACTTTTAGAATTTATCTGCACTGATGAGACATAAGTTGTCAAAATGCGCATATGCAGAAATTAAATTCACAGTAACTTCGGTATCTAGTTATTTGAACTTTTTGTCACTAGAAGTTGACAAAACAAATGTAACAAATGAGCGAAACAAAATAAATAAAAAGTGTTTTCCATATTTAAATTATGTATTAGACGCTTAAGGTTTCCTAATCAAAGTAATCTAACTGTTTTGTTACAACAGTTTTAGGTATTATTTTTCGTCAAAATTCAAAAACATATTCCAATTTTTGAGCTCACTCCAAAATATTTAGTAAAACACAAAGGGAATCATTTCAAAGAAACTTTAACTTTTCTTGGTGAAATCATATAAAAAGTACAAATAGAAATAGGCTGCAAGCACGCCAAAGATATAGAAAAAGCAGAAAACACACATCTCGAAAATATTTGATTTGAATAAATCCATTCCGAAACATTTACCGATAATTTTAGTCATGACCAAAAATTTTGATTAAATTGAACAATTGTCAAACTGATTCCTCATATCACATTAATACATGGCTAAAACAAGCAACAGAAGATCGCGTTTTATTTTTTGTTCTTCATCTTGAAGTCATCATGAGGTCTTCAACAACTAGCTTTACTCATACCTCATAGTAAGGTCAAGACTACCCTAGCACCGATTTTAGCGGAAATCATTTAAGAGGTCGAGCAAGGCTACATCCATGTTTTATGACAATGAAGAATAATCAACAAACATAAAATTAACTCTCAAAGTGTTCTTATAACTGCTGTCATCTGTTGCCCCTCAAAAAGACATTTTAACATAGTCTACAATATTACAGATGCTTAAAGATAAGAATTACTAATGTTATGGAATAAATACACATAATTCAAAGTCTCTTCAAATACATTGTAATACCAAGCAATGGGACAATGTTTTTATTGTCACCATGATGCCTTCACTATTACCTCATAGTAAATTCCAAACAAACTATAGACAGCAATTGGCAATTAACGTATACTTATTGCGCGGCTTGATTTTGCTTTACTATTTTCGGAATGATGCCCAGTTTTTTTGTTTTTTTGTTGTTTTTTTTTGTTGTTTTTAGCGGAGTTACGACGAAGTCGAACTCGGCTTATAATTTGACGAATTGTGTCTGGGCGTCCGGGCGTCAACTTTTGGTTTCTGCATGATATCTTGAGAACCACATGTCATATCTAAGTGAAACTTGGCACAGACATGAGTTATGATTAGAGGAAGATCCTTATTAATCTTGACGTTTTTGTGACAAAGGTCAAGGTCACAAATTATAAAAATAGAACAAAATTTGACTTATTCGTTTCCACACAATATGTCCAGAACCACATTGCACATCCAAATGAAACTTGGCATAGACATGGGTTATGATTAGAGGAGGAACCCTATTGATTTTGAGGTCTTTGCAACAAAGGTCAAGGTCACAACTTCTAAAAATGTAACAAAAATTAAACATTTCTATAAAGCCTAAAATCACATGTTCGGTATTATTTGATAACAAAAATAGCTAAAAAAAATTATTGTTCATACAAAAGTAGTTTTTATATTGCTAGAACATGTAAATTCATTTTATAGTTCTAATTATGTTCACCCACAGACCTTTTTTGGTGTCAACAACTTAAAAATTAGATAGAATGAAAAGTCAGAATTAAAAAAAGGGAGGTAATAAAACTAAGGGTAGTAATTAATTTAATATGAAGAAGTGCTCAATATTACTAAAAGGTTTTTGCAATTTCCAGTAAAAAAAAAATCTTAGATGAAAAAAAAATACATTTGTGTATTCTGATTTTTTGTAAATTATTGATTTCAGCAATACATATTACCTGAAGTATAAGGGGAACCCCTGCTCAAAATTTTTGTGAATTGTGGTCTGAAATGGGTTGTAATGGATAGTGGAGCTTTCAGTTGCAATGGAAACCAAACCAGAACACTGAATCTTTGAAAAAAGGGGTTCTGCTACATATTTTCCGTCACAATATCAATTAAATTATAAGGGGAACCCCTGCCATTTTTTTTTATAAAAGGGGGACTCGGAATGTTTTGATTTCAGCAATACATATTACCTGGATTATAAGGGGAACCCCTGCTCAAATTTTTTTTGAATGTTGGTCTGAAATGTGTTTTAATGGATAGTGGAGCTTTCAGTTGCCATGGAAACCAAACCAGAAGATTGAATCTTAGAAAAACAGTATTCTGCTACATATTTTTCTTCGCAATTTTAGTTATTTGTATAAACTAGATTATGCCAAATCTTTATTTTGAAAGGGGGACTTGGATGGTTTTAAAACTGATTTCAGCAATATGTATAACCTGGATTATAAGGGGAACCCCTGCCACATTTTTTTTTGGATGGTGGTCTGAAATGGGTTGTAATGGATAGTGGAGCTTTTAGTTGCCATGGAAACCAAACCAGAACACTGAATCTTTCCAAACAAAAAAAAATATGCTTCACAATTTCTGAAATATGTATAAACTAGATTATAAGGGGAACCCCTGCCATTTTTTTTTTGAAAAAAGGGGCGGGGGCTTGGAATGTTTTGATTTCAGCAATATGTATGTAACCTGGCTTATAAGGAGAACCCCTGCCCAATTTTTTTGAGAGGTTGTCTGAAATAAGTTGCAATGGATAGTGGAGATTTTGGTTGCTATGTATACCAAAGTAGAAAACTGAAATTATTAGAAAAAAGGTATTCAAATACACACTTTCAATTTGAGCAATAATAAATTAAAAATAAGATTTTAAGGGAGAACCCCTGCCCAAAGTTTTTTTTTGAAAGGAACTTGGAATGTTTTGACTTTTGTTCAAGTTAGGACAAAGTCAAACTTCCTTAAAAGTTCCATTATAAATCTCTGATTGAAATAAAATAATTTATATGCTGATATGCAACTATTTGCCTATCCGATGATGTAATCATCAAAATAACAAATGTTCGCAACTCAGCTTTCGCACCTTTGGTGCGTTTTCTGATTTTTTTTGTTTTCATTTGCTTTTCTCTATCATGCAATATCATTATCATTTTCGTCCTTTGTTTCGATATTAGAATGTGTGTTCTAAATATTATCAAGCTTTGGCCAGATTGTATGCTCTTTTAGTGGTATAACTTATTATACCTATTTCATGCAAATTTTATTTCTACACTTTACTTTTTAACTACAAAATATTTTGAAAGAATATTAATACGTAGGTTTTGTGGTCAAAGAATTTCATTAAATCTTTAATCATGTTGGTTATTGCTGTTCGTAAAGTTTCCCCTTATTTTACTTTTCTGAAAGTTGCCCGTTTCTTTATATCTTTTGTTTTACCAACACAAACCAAAAGCGACGCGTTCCTGAACACATAAGAAATACAGTGCTCAATTCTAATTTGTTTTGCCTCCTTAACACTCAGAATAAGTAGCCAAAAGGGTGTTTTTAAATAATATTAACTACAGTGTTAGATGAAATCAATGGAAAATATGTAAAGATGTTTCTCTAATTTATGTTCTGTTTTCACGTTTCTTGAACAGTTGGAGAAATACTGTTCTCCTCTCTAGAGAGAATGTTGTTCTCGGCAAGTAATTTCGATGAAATTCAATTATGACGTCAAATATGTTTGCCGTTTTCCGATTTTACCATTGTGACGTCATGAAAAAAGGCGAATATGCCTGATGATCAGAGAACACATTTCTTTCGGATCATCATAAAAGGGGGTCATGTTTCTGTCCAAAAACTCCTTGAAATCATTAGAGAAATAAAATCGACAACCGTATCTCGTGAGAAACGACATTTCTACACTCTCCATAGTTAAATTTTCAAACATTTTAAATGCTCGGCAAGCCTCGCATTAAAATTTGAAAATTTAAATCTCAAGTGTAGAAATGTCGTTTCTTACTCGATGCGGGTGTGGATTCTATATTTACACAATGTGCTCAGTTGATACTGTTAACACGGATTTTTTTTTGTGGTTGTTATTTTAGCATTTGCCAGGACAGTACCCGTGTGTATTGTCTTCATGTTTTATGTACTTCATTGTAAAAGTACTCTTCTTGATAAGTTTTGCTTGTACTTGTCTACTTATAAAATTTTAGTTTAATGATATTCTGGTTATTAGATGTGGTATGTTTCCATTGATTATTTCATATTTTTTTCTTTTTGGGCAATTGAGGGCTTGCTATAGGTATGGGGTTCCTCACTTTCTTGAAGTCGGTACAGTAACCCCTAGATGCTTTGTTTTGGGTCGTTTCAACCTGGAGGTGGGATGTTGTCTCCTTTACATTAAACCCATTTCCTTTCTTTTTCATAAGATTGTTACCTATCTCTATGGAGGAATAAAATACATATATCTGGATTTTCTTCAAAATTTGTATACGGATTTATTTAGAATTGATGAATACGTGTGCAAAATTTTACTTCCGCCCTTCCAGGCAGTGCTTCAGGAAAAAAGTCCACAGTTAATTTATTCTGTAAACATCCTCGCACTATTTTAGTTATGAAATTGATTTTACATAGAATACAACTTACAAAGTGCAAAAACAGATAACGTTTAGTAATTTCTTGACTAGATTTTTCTTTACAATACACGACTACCGTAAAGAATAAATACACAGATAAAAGATACAAAAATAGTTCAACTGACTAATTATGATTTTCCGTGCTGAGATACATTGATCCCTGTAAGGGCCTTGGCAGTGGTTTAAAAATACCATTAGCCGCCAAACTGAACACAATGGTACCCCAGTTTCAGACATTGGCATTGGTTATATATTTATGGGTGAAAGAAATATACATCTTTGCAATCAATTACAGAGATTTTGTCAACATTCGCTATTGCCGTGCTTGTAGTTTGTATCAACATTCGCTTTTGCCGTGCCTGTAGTTTGTACAGCAATTTTGTCAACATTCGCTATTGCCGTGCATGTAGTTTGTACAGCGATTTTGTCAACATTCCCTATTGCCGTGCCTGTTGTTTGTACAGCAATTTTGTCAACATTCGCTGTTGTTTGACAGCGTTTTTGTCAACATTCGATATTGCCGTACCGGTAGTTTGTACAGCGATTTTGTCAACATTTGCTATTGCCGTGCCTGTAGTTTGTACAGTGATTTTGTCAACAGAGCGAAATTTCTGTCTCAAAAACTTGTACATCAAGGGTAAGTTCAGTCACTGTTGCAATTGTCACTGCAGACGTTTTACGGTCGTTACCACGATTTGACAGACCGTTAAAATGTTTCTGTTTCACAAATGAGAACAGATATCTTTGGGTAGATCCAGAGTTTGTTACCGAACTGACTAACACCGACTTTGACAAAACCGGACTTTTCACTGGCAGTGTGACGGGTGCCACGCGTATAGCAGATAATGATTACCCTTCCGGAACACTTGATGATACCTCAGCTTAATAGGGGTTCACACTGCTAGTGCTTTAGTTGTGTGGCGTTCTTATTCATTTTTGTTTATTTGTTTCGTTTTTGTCATACTTTCTCAATTCGTGTTGGATATGAATTGCCGTGGTTTTTGATTTATGATTATATAATTCCGCTTTCTTGCTCTTGCTTCGGTATTCGTTTGCCAATGTATTGTTTCAAATTTCCCCGTCAGGAGTAAATATATGACTATCTTTTCATTCAGGAATTGTGTATGACAATGCATTTTAACAATATTTTATCGTTGCCAGGTTAATTTTTGTGGAAAGGTAGTGAAAAAAATTTACCCAAACGATAAACATTTTAACCATCAATATCAGCTCCTATTGTTTACTTTTATTTTTTAATTGTTGTTGCTGTACTAAATTATATACCCGAACAAGCTAAATATTCAACCGCTACTATGCACAATTTAAAGACATGGTGTTTCTACAGTATTGCCGATAGGATAGACGCTCACTTAATTAGCATGTTTAGAAAGCATATTATTTCACACAATGACTTTTCGGACAGAGATATTTTGCGAAAGGAACATTTTTGCGCTCAATGTCATTGCTTTAGCATTTTGAAAATTGAAACAAACAATTGGTGTTGGGGAAATATTCGCAAATTTTCCTTGACCACGAATATAACTAAAATTACGCCCACGCAAAAAAATTTGTGTTCAGTAACAGTTGATAATTTAATCGATAGTGAAAATGTATGGGATTCTTTATATTTCATATATCTGGTTGAAAAATATGAAAAGTACATATTAAAATACTGAAATACATGATTATTTAACCAAACCCTTCTGAAAATTTTGAATTTCATTTTTCTCCCGTAGTGGAACACTGTTTTACCAGCAGGCTAGACTTCTTGGGCTAGCCAGCAGTTTAGCGGCGAGTACTCCTTGAGCCATCTTTTAAAATTACGTTTTTGTCCCTTTTCCTTTTCAATATTGTGGTCATGAAGTAAGTAGTCTACCTTTCTGGGGTTTTATTTGTATGTTTGCAATAGGGAAACTGGACAGATAAAGGGGAGTTTTGGATAGACATGAAACGGTCAACACTACGCTGGTATTTGCTAGTGCTGGTAAAAAGTCCGGCTGTGTGGAGTATCAATCGTTGTTTACGTTTGTCTTTTGCTTTTTATTAGTTTTTATAGGTGCAGTTTCATGAAACATTTTACCATGTGACTGTGCTTTTCAGCCAGTATAAGTGTTTCTGTTTATTCTTCATCTCGAAAATATTTGATAAAATCAAATCCATCCTGAAACATTGTCTGATAATTTTAGTCGTAATCAAAAATTTTGATTTAAAAAAATTTAATGATAATTGTCAAACTGATTCCGTGTTTCATATCTGTTCTGGTTTTCAAATTGTTTTAGTAAAAGAAGTAAACTTAAATTTATATCGAAATGAATACAATTCACTCCGATGTCGATTTAAATTCACTATCAGTTCCATGCACATAGAGATTCCTGAATACATTGTTGATCAAAAAAGCTATCCAAAAGTTTGTGAATGATAAAGTAAGAAACACTTGTAGAGTTATATAATTTATTAATATATTTAAATGACTGTACAATATAATTATGTCACTCTTTTCATATCCCTAACAACTTCTTGTCTTATTTTGTGACAATGTTCATCGCATAAAAAATGATGTTTACAAATAATTGTCTTAATATCAATTTACTTACAACGGAGTCTATTTGGTTTAGAAAAAGTCTATTTTGTTTCAGAATGAG